>BGPR01017872.1:0-31785 GCA_013235015.1 Araneus ventricosus | reverse complement strand
CTGTCTTCGTTCAGTTACGTATTGCTAATCTCCCAACAAATTTTTAAGAAATCTACCGATCCATGGTAAATGATAGCGAAAAAAGCATGGAATGATACCATATCCCTTCTCAAATGGCTTAAATATGAATATTCTTGAAATATTATTAAGAGTTTACACAGAAACATTTTCTCAGCCTTGAAAATCAATTAACAACTGCCCACGTATCCAAATAATTTCACTACGTACCCAAATAATTTCACTACACAAGTTTTCTTAAGACACTAGAAAATGAAAATTTGATTTAAGTTCATTCTAAATTGCATTATGTTTCGAATTTTTACTATATGAGAAATATTCTACTTGGAACGAAATCGCTTGCTGCTAATGGGATCAAATAAAACCATTAAGTAAAATCTCCCAACAAATTTTTAAGAAATCTACCGATCCATGGTAAATGATAGCGAAAAAAGAGCAAGGAATGATACCATATATCTCAAATAATGGAATACTCTTTGAAGCCAAAGAGTTTACACAGAAACATTTTCTCAGCCTTGAAAATCAATTAACAACTGCCTACGTATCAAATAATTTCACTACACAAGTTTTTTTAAGACGCTAGAAACTGAAACATTGATTTAAGTTAATTATAAATTGCATTATGTTTCGAATTTTTACTGTATGAGAAATATTATAATTGAAACGAAATCGCTTGACAGTAGGATCAAATAAAAACCATTAAGTAAAATCTCCCAACAAATTTTTAAGAAATCTACCGATCCATGGTAAATGATAGCAAAAAAAGCATGGAATGATACCATATCCCTTCTCTAATGACTAAAATATTAATAAAAGAACACTTGAAATATTATTAAGAGTTTACACAGAAACGTTTTCTCAGCCTTGAAAATCAATTAACAACTGCCCACGTACCCAAATAATTTCACTACGTACCCAAATAATTTCACTACACAAGTTTTCTTGAACACTAAGTAGAAAAATTGATTTAAGTTCATTCTAAATTGGTATAACAATTTTTACTGTATGAAATATTATAATTTGGAACTAAATCAACTTGATAGATGGGGATCAAATAAAAACTTCGATAGTAAAATCTCCCAACAAATTTTTAAGAAATCTACCGATCTATGGTAAATGATAGCAAAAAAGCATGGAATGATACCATATCCCTTCTCTAATGACTAAAATATTAATAAAAGAACACTTGAAATATTGACAGAGTTTACACAAACGTTTTTCTCAATAGCAAAATCAATTAACAACTGCCCACGTACCCAAATAATTTCACTACGTACCCAAATAATTTCACTACACAAGTTTTCTTAAGACACTAGAAACTGAAAAATTGATTTAAGTTCATTCTAAATTACATTATGTTTCGAATTTTTACTGTATGAGAAATATTATAATTGGAACTAAATCGCTTGATAGTGGGATCAAATAAAAACCATCAAGTAAAATCTCCCAACAAATTTTTAAGAAATATGCCGATATATGGTAAATGATAGCAAAAAAAGCATGGAATGATACCATATCCCTTCTCTAATGACTAAAATATTAATAAAAGAACACTTGAAATATTATTAAGGTTTACTGAAACATTTTTTGTGCCAATCGATGCGCAACCCTTACGTACTTAAAATAATTTCACTACATACTTAAATAATTTCACTACACAAGTTTTCTTAAGACACTAGAAACTGAAAAATTGATTTAAGTTAATTCTAAATTACATTATGTTTCGGAATTTTTGTTTGAAAATGTATAATTGGAACAATCTAACTTGATAGTGGGATCAAATAAAATATAAATTAAAATCTGCTCATTTTTTAAAGAAATATGCCGATAAATGGTAAATGATAGCGAAAAAAGCACGGAATGATACCATACACCTTCTCGATAAACTAATATTAAAGAACATGAAATATTATTGACGGTTACATGAAATTTTCTCAGCGTTGAAAATCAATTAACAACAGCCCACGTTACCCAAATAATTTCACTACACAAATTTTCTTAACAGACGGAAAACGAGCAAATTCATTTATCAATTACAGCTGCTAGTATTGATAATTTATTTCAAAAGATATTAAGCCTTTAATCTCCTGAATATGCCACAAACACAGTGTCAGATTAGAGCAATACCGACTTAGCAAACCCTGCGGGGTTCCCAATCTTTCGTGTAACTTAAGAAATTTTCAGTTAACTTTTCCAACGAGATAAGAGAGATTGGGCCAGTAGTAAGCGTGGGTTGGTTGTCGGCGTCGATTAACAATTTTCTAATGACAAGTGGGTTGATCGGTGCCTTAATAGCTTCATTATCTGATATCCTCGGCTTGTGTAAAGTTGAGCTGCTGCGAAGGTTGATTATTGCCGTCATGTTTCTGGAAGAAAAGAAAGTTGATGCCATGATCTGTCGATATGTTTGCGAAAAGACTCATCTTGTTAAGGGAGGTTGGAACCCTAAGTCCGTTAACTAACCCTGTTACTACATATACCTTTCTCAAAATCTGTTATAGATTCACGTTTGAAATTTCTTGTACAAGTAAAGTACAACTTTCTCATTATACTAAAATGATTGAAAAACCAATTCAAAATTTATTTTTAAATTTTTTTTACGTCAAAAAAAAATGTTAAGTGGCCACTTCTGAACCTTCTCTCTCAAAATCTATAGATTCGTTTGAAATTTTTTGTACAATGCAAAATTTCTTTCTCATTGCTACTAAAATGATTAAAAAAACCAACTCAAAAAATTAATTTGTTATAATTTTTTTGAGTCAAGCAAAAATATTAAGAATTTGGCCACTTCTATGAACCTTCTCTCAAAATCTATTTAAAAGATACATGTTTGAAATTTTTATACAAGTAAGGACACTGCTGTTACTGAAATGATTGAAAAAGTAATTCAAAATTTATTTTTTATAATTTTTTGCGTCAAAACAAAAAAATGTTAATTGGCCACTTCGATGTACCATTTCTCAAATCTGTTATAGATTCATGACGAGAATTTTATACAAGTAGAGTACCAACCTTCTCATTAAAATGATTGAAAAATATCTCAAAAATTTATTTTTTTATAAATTTTTTGCGTCAAAACAAAAAAAATATTAAATTGTACTTCGATGTACCTTTTCTTCTCAAAATCTGTTATAGATTCATGTTTGAAATTTTTATACAAGTAAGTACAACCTTCTCATTATACTAAAATGATTGAAAAAACCATCTCAAAAATTTATTTTTTTATAAATTTTTTGCGTCAAATAAAAAATGTTAAATTATTGTACCTTTTCTCCAAAATCTATTTATAGATTCATGTTTGAAATTTTTTATACAAGTAGACACCTTTCGCATTATACTAAAATGATTAAAAAAACCAACTCAAAAAATTAATTTGTTTATAAATTTTTTTAGTCGAAACAAAAAATGTTAAATTGGCCACTTCTATATCTCTCAAAATCCTATTTAAAGATACATGTTTGAAATTTTTTATACAAAGTAAGGACACCTTTCGCATTATACTGAAATGATTGAAAAACCAATTCAAAAATTTATTTTTATATAAATTTTTTGCGTCAAAACAAAAAATGTTAAATTATTGCTGATGTACCTTTTCTCAAAATCTGTTATAGATTCATGTTGAAATTTTTTAACCTGATAGGGACACCTTTCGCATTATGCACTGAAATGATTGAAAAAAACCAATTCAAAATTTATTTTTTATAAATTTTTTTTGCGTCAAAAAAAAAAATCATTAAATTGTACTTCAGTGTACCTTTTTTCTCAAAATCTGTTATAGATTCATGTTTGAAATTTTTATACAAGTAAGGGACACCTTTCGCATTATACTGAAATGATTGAAAAATAATTCAAAATTTATTTTTATAAATTTTTTTTTTAAAACAAATGTTAAATTTGGCCACTTCGATGCCTTTCTCAAAGTATTATAGATTCATGTTTGAAATTTTTACACAAGTAAAAGACTTTCGCATTATACTGAAATGATTGGAAAAACCAATTCAAATTTATAAATTTTTTTGCGTCAAAACAAAAAAATGTTAAATTATTACACTTGATGTACCTTTCTCAAAATCTATTTATGGGTCCATGTTTGAAATTTTTTTATACAAGTGAAGTACACCTTTCGCATTATACTGAAATGATCTTTTGGTAATTTTTAATTATTTGTAATTTAGAAAATGTTGGAATTATACATGGTAAGAATTTTTTGTCTTATTTTGGCCCCAAAAGAATTTTGTAAAGTTTGAGGTTTTCTAAAGGCTCATTTTCAGTATATTGAGAAAGATATTACTTTATAAAAGTTCAAAACTTAATATAACAGATTTTGAAAAGAGCTACATCGAAATTAACAATTTCTATTTTTTGAAAAAATTTTGAAATAAGTTCTTAATTGTTTTTTAAAAATCATTCGGTATGATGAAAGATATGCTGCAATAAACAAAACTAATCTATAAAGAGAAAAAAACTATATCGAAATGACGGAATTAGGGTTAACAGGACTTGGGTTCCAACTCCCCTTAATGGTTTATAAACTCGTTATTCTGTGAGTAGAATTTCTGCCAGTTTCTTTCTGCGAACGCTGTTTTTAAATTTGCGTTTACGGAACAATACTTTGGAATGATTTGACATAATGATTGATTCGTATGTGGCAATGGGTCAGTTTGAATTAGTTCCATGATTCAATAAAAACCTTTCACCACCACATAAGAGTTGTGAATTTAAATATAGCTTTTATATTTCTAGGTGTACCCAAAAGGTGACCTTAGCTGTATCGGCATTGTATCAAATCCCAGTGGTATTGTGCTAGCCGATAGATGGCGGATTGTATTCCCAATTGCACCTGCAAGTTAACGGCTTCGCATCAATAAATATCCCTCATTGGAAGTTGTTTCCACGCAGTTCATTTGCATGATGGTACTCGGATCCCGGCACAAGGCTTTACATACGGCAGAATCGTCGGGATCACCACCAGAAATTGCTGTTGAACTGCGATAAAAGCAAGAGACCATCACATAATCCACAAAAGAGACTTAGTTCATGGCAAGTTTGTGCACACAATGGGTGTTTGTTAGGAGTTTTCTATACTGAAGCCATCCACTCCCTTCCTACGCATTGGGATCAGTGTATCAATGCCAATGGCTATTATTTATAGTTGTACTGTTTCACATGATTTGTAATTAGAATATTGTCATTGAAATTTCATTACATATAACTGTAGTCTCCTTTTCATTTCGGCACACCTTGCATTAAAAAGAGACGAGAATTTAAATTTCTAACTTCGTAAGTAGCGTTTTCCCGGTCTATGGAAGAAAAATACTTAAGAAATGCAAATGTAAAGGTTTCAAATTAGTGAAAGACATTCCCTTTCCACGTGCGATAAAGAAAGCGTTATTTTATCGGGAAGAACGTGCAGCTATTAACTGAACAAAAGGAAGGCCTTTCGGATAAAGATTTTTCAGTTGGAGTCGCAGGCATCTATTACTATTTTGTTTTGTATTTCCCTTACAGTACATAATTCTGAAATGTTTTGAATGAAACAGATTTAAAACTCTCTTTGTTCAACTATAATTGTGTTGTTCACTGAAGTTAATTCTCTGTAGGGCGCAATGCAGCTTGACAGACAGAGGTAAAAATATCTGAATTAATATTATTAATACCATCAATTTCAAATTTGGTATTCCGTCACTGACTTTTCTGGGAGGCCTAAAGAAAAAAGTGAGTATATCGTTGCAAAAATATCTCGCCTTCGTGAGATTATCTCCATTAATTTGTGTGTTTGATTTGCCATTTCAGAACATTTCGGACAACCGGGTTCCAGTTAACCCGATTACAGTTAATCAGTGGTGTTTTACTGTATATGGACAAAATGTAAGAAAATGGAGTTCACGTAAATGATCGCGACACTTACAACGCAGCACATTTGTACACGCAGCACATTTTGCGTATGGTAGAGTTAATTTAGATGAACTATATAGTATTCGTATGTTTACCGTTCAAGAAAAGATAAAGGTGATGGATGCTAAATGTTCAATAAATTTAGAATAATTCAAATTTATTGTGAATTCGCGATTGATTGTAAACTATGCAGCTCAGGTAAACCAAATTTAGAAATTATATTTCATTAATAATTAAGAACTGAATCTATCCCAAACAATTTTATGGAGGTAGACACAGCAATAAATGGCAAAATTTATCTAGAAAAAAAGTTCTCCAACTTTTCCAGAACAATAAATATAATATCCCAAGAACAGAGCTTTCCAAATAGATTAATGATTGTACTTTCATTTGCTTTAGTAGTATTATTTAATGGATCTCCCTATGTGTCATGGTTTTAAAATAAGAGAAATTTCAAGCACCAATTCGTTTTGATAATTCATTGTTTTCTTACGATTATAATATATACAAGACACTTCTAAAACATGTACAGATTTGTTTGATTTAATATTAACTCTCATGTGAGAGAAGCATTCAAAGTATTTTACCACCTAAAAGAAGATCAGCTAAATTTCAGCTGAGTTGTTGGCAAACCTTATTCATTTAGGGACACTAGAGTTTTCCAAAAACGATACTAGATAACACACTGCGAATATAATTATCAAATATAAAAGACAAATGATATATAATGTAATTACGACCTATATTTATTATCTTAAATTTCATTTAATTATTATTAAATTTATTTTACCACGTGGCTGAATTGAGTCTAATACACCAGACAATACAGGAGGCCTGGGGTTTCATAAATGAATACAAGATTGGGATGGGGTTCTTGTTTGATGTTAATTTTGACATTTTGATACAGGAAGAAGAAGGGTGTTATACACACACTGTTCCTAAACAAGAAATTTTAACTAACTAATTTTAGTACATGTCTACAGAAACATAAATAGATTTATAAACTTAGGTACTAATTACTAAAGAACATACAAACACTAAGCACAAAATATGCAATGCACAAAAGAGGAAGGGTAACCTGAGAGATATTTTTAATGCACTAAAAGAGGCAGAAGGCGAAACCGAAGAGATTGCAGTACAAGAACAGAGGGAGGGCAGAAAGAACAAAAGCAAAGATTACAATGCAAGGGTAAAATTCACGACGTATTCAATCCAAATTGTTATATTATACTCCCCAATTCTTCTATTTTCCACGCCTATTTCTAAAGAATTAATTGGTACACACTATCCATTATTTAATTTTAATTTTATTAATTTATGTAATTATTATCATTTTAACTTATATCAACAATAAATTTCATGGCATTTGCTGTTGGATCTAATATGGGTTTTGATCTATTTAAAAAAAAAAATGTTGTATGGAAATTTGTACACAGTAGTATCATTTTAACATAAAATAATTTCAGGAGTTACTGTGGATAGATCAGCTTTTTTGCTATATTTAAAAAAATTAGAGCCACAATGTATTAAAAAAATTCTTTGGCGTATTCATCCAAAATCATGTTACTGTACTGGATGAACAACTTTTTTATTTATGTTTTTTAAAAAAAAAGATGAATACGAATATTCAAATTCTTTGAGCGTATGTTATGTTTTTTAAAATAGAACTGAATATTAAAATTCAATAGTCAGGTCAAATCATGTTACTGTGGGATCAGACACCCTTTTTGTTATGTTTAAAAAAATAGAATACAGGCAAAATTGCTTTGGCGTATTCGGTACAAAAATCATGTTACTGTAGGATCGAACGGCTTTTTTGTTGCATTTCTAAAAAAAATAAGTACGAATATTAAAAAATTCTTTGGCGTATTCAGTCCAAAATCGTATTTTGTAGGATCCGAACAGCTTTTGTTTTTTAAAAATAGAATACGAATATTAAAATTCTTTTTGCGTATTCAGTCCAAAAAAATCATCTTTACTGTAGGATCGAACTTTTGGTATGTTTAAAAAATTGAATACGAATATTAAATTCTCTTTGGCGTAATCAGTCAAATCCTGTTACACTGTAGGATCGAACAACTTTTGTTATGTTTTTTAGAATACAAATATTAAATTCTTTGGCGTATTCAGTCCAAATCATGTTACTGTAGGATCCGAGCAGCTTTTTTGTTATGTTTAAAAAAATGGGAGCCGAATATTAAAATTCTTTGGCGTATTCAGTCCAAAATCATGTTACTGTAGGATCCGAACAACTTTTGGTAGCATGTTTTAAAAAAAAAAATGAATACAGATATTAAATTCTGGCGTATTCAGTCCAAAATCATGTTACTATGGATCGAACAGCTTTTTTGTTAAGTTTTTAAAAAATGAGCCACAGATATTAAAATGCTTTGGCGTAATCAGTCAAAATCATGTTACTGGCAGGATCAGACGAAAGCTTTTTTGTTATGCTTTTAAAAAAATAGAGCTTCACGAATATTCTCTTTGGCGTATTCGGTCAAAATCATGTTACTATGGGGATCGAACAGCTTTTTTGTCTGAATATTAAAATTCTTTAGCGTATTCTAAAATCATATTTACTATGGATCGAACGGCTTTTTGTCTTTAATAAATAGAAATACGAATATTAAAATTCTTTGGCGTAATCTGTCCAAAATCATGTTACTATAAGGATCGAACAGCTTTTTTGTTAAAAATAGAATACTAATATTAAAATTCTTTGTATTCAATCCAAATCATGTTACCTTCAGGATCGAACTTTTTGTTAAGTTTTTTTAAAAAATAGAATACGAATATTAAATGCTTGTATCAGTCCAAAAATCATGTTACTGTAGGATCGAACAGATTTTTGTTATGTTTTTAAAAAATAAAATACGAATAATATTAAAATTCTTTGGCGTATTCAGTCCAAAATCATGTTACTGTAGGACAGCTTTTTTGTTATGTTTTTTAAAAAATCAGAATACGAATATTAAAATTCTTTGGCGTATTCGAGTCCAAAATCATGTTACTGTAGGATCGAACAGCTTTTTTGTTTTAAAAATAGAATACGAATAATGTCCATTCTTTGTATTCAGTCAAAAATCATGTTACTGTAGAATCGAACAGCTTTTGTTATGTTTTAAAAAAAGTCAAAATACAAATATAAAATTCTTCGTATTCGACCAAAATCATTCTTGTACCCTACTATTCTGTTAAGATAAAGATTAGCCAAAGCAGTAGAGCAGGAGCCTGGCAATTCCACAAGTATCTTCCCAATTAATTCCATGTTCTGACCTACTCTAACAACCTGTGCCAGGCGGGCGAAAGACTATGAATCAATGTTTCGTATCCAGTAATTGTTTGCTTGTTAACATCACAATCCGACGATACATTACCGATTCATTTCGTGTGTATCAGGTGTTGGAGATCAAAACAGGGAGGAATCAGCGTCACAGCGGATTTTCGATCAAGCTGCCAGAAAATCCCCGTTGTTATTAACGGGGAATTTCTGATTGCCAACAAACGGAAAATAATATATTTCCGTCGTTTGCTTAAGATCCTGGGTGTTGCGATATGTTGGATTTGCAGGCTGAATTTCTAGATATAAATGAACTGAAATGGAAATAATGTAAAATGGAATACATTAGTAGTACTTATCGCAGCTAACACACGTGGCTTATGAAAGATGAATTAAATTTCTGAGAGGAAGATGGTTCGATAAAGTTAGTTGCCGGAATACAATATCTAAATTTGACTCATGAAGTAGTGGAATGTATGTTCAGCGTGACTTTTTTACCGAGAACTATATTTCAAAGATTGATAACTTTTTTTGAAATTTTATTTATTAAAAAGAGGTTAAATTTTTTTTAACAAATCGGATATTAGTGTAGACGGATTGCGGACAACACATTTAATTTCTAGTATGTTGGTACACACTTAAGGAATCATTTTAAATTTTTTCTAGGTCAATAGTTACATTATTTCTCCGAATATGTAAAATTTTACTTTAACGTTATAAACTCAAAATTTCATTTGCTTACAACTGCAGAAGTAAAAAATTCAGGGATGATGAGAACTTGGTACTCAGTATAAATTTTATGAAGTTTGAAATTTTTTTATAAAATTCAATGTTTCCATTTGAAATTTTAGAGTTAGTGCTATTACAAATATTATATGACACCTTATGAAATTTTTTAAAACTGAAACCTTTAAGGTAGACCTTATTTCCTGAAAAATTGGTACTTTTTTGTTTTAATACCAATGAAAACAGCAAAAATAATGTGAGTTCCTTTTTTTCTCGCGACTGTACATTTCAAGATGGATAGTTTTTTTTTTCAGATTTTTTTTTCAAAACATTCAGAAAATCTTTAATTGATCAGATATAAATTAAACTAATTACTGGACAAGAACATTACAGTTATTTTAGCACACATTTAATGTCATGTAATATAGGTTTGCATTGTAAAACAGAAAAAAAAAAAATTACTGAGGAACACCATCCATGTGTCACAATGTCTATGATATTAAGTCTTCTTTTACTTAAATTTGCAAACAAATAATGTAAATGAGTATGCTATGTCGAAATCGATAAATAAAATCGTATCACTGACACGATATTCATCGCACGTGTCATTTCCTCAACCCCACGCGCGGATAAAAAATGCGAATCAACCCAGAATACCATGACTATCCACTAGTTTCCTTTATTAGCGCGCGCCAGGTCAAGAATATCGCCAAGACATAAAATGACCCTTGCGTCATGGTAAAGAAAATTAGACATATTTGAACGCTCTTATTTACTTTCTCGTATGCAGAAGTATACAAAGAAAGTGTTGTAATCGTCAAAAATTCCAGACTCGAGATTTTGACGAATCTCACGATTTTAGACTCCCCGGTCAAGAAAACACAATTTTGGAATTATAATGCATCTGTGTGTTGTCTGTGTCTGTGTGTCTGTGAACACGATAACTCGAAAACTATTAGAGCTACAGGGATGGGGTGGTATGTAGTCTTTAACGTAATTTGTAGGTTTCTATCAGGTACGGACAAAATCCCTCAGCGGGAGATCTGTCTGTCTGTGGCAATCGCGGTCATTACGAACACTATAATTCAAAAACTTGAATAGCTAAATGGATCAAATTTCATTTAGTTTATCGTCATAGATGGCAAGTTAAATATAAAATTTTGAGCCAAATCCATTAAAGGTTGACTGTCTGTCCGGTCATGTAAGCACATCTCCAACAGGTCCACTTTATCTCCAAACGCAAACGTATTGAACGCAATCTTCTGTGCACGATATTTATTGACTCCTGCGGCAGTTTTTTTTCATCCCCCGATTCTCCATGCGCATACACGTACTTGGTAGCAATCTGTGCACGCGGAAGGTTGTCGAGCAGAGAAAAGTGAAATCGGTATTCATTTAATCAGGTACATCTCGTCAAATTTGATTTTTACCTAAATATTTTCTGATAGTCATTGGATCTAGGTTTAATGGTTCCAATTTTTATCCACGGAGGGGAGGAAGCAACATCTTTTCGAAGTATACGAGAAAGTTTAGGGGGAGAACACTCCTGTTGGATGAATTGAAAAGATTGGACACAGATCTACAATTGGGTTAGATGGCCATGTACCAAATTTCATTTATCACACGTCGCTATGTTAAGGAGTTATCGTGTTTATAACGGCGATTATACAGACCAGCAGACAGTCAACCCCTTTGAGGGATGGTGCAACATTTGATGCGGAGCTAAAATTCCTGATGATGATAAGGTGTGTACCAAATTTTATTCATCTAGCTATTTAAGTTTTTGAGTTATCGATATTCCACATGGACCCGGACAGACTTTCGGTGGACAGAGTTTGTTAAATTTGGTGAAACCTGCAAATTACGTGTAAAGATCACATATTGAATTTCATCCCTCTAGCTTTAATAGTTTCTAGTTATCGTGTTCTGAACTTACCTGAATGAACATAATTACAAAGTGTGTTTTTCGGACTCATGGGGTCTAAACGCGGAGATTCATAAAATTGAATTCAATTCAATTTTTTGACGCTTACAATACCTTGTATAACTTCGTGCTTGAGAAAGTAAAGCTATGTTGACAATAGAAATAATATATGGGATATGCATAAACAGATATAATATTTAGGATTTTATGTTAGCAGCATGCGGTGAAACATTTCTATAAATCTGGTTATCATGCATGCATACAAAAGAAATAAGGATGCGTAAAATAAATTAATTATTTTAAAAAGCAAATACCTTTCATACAAGGAATGTTTGCATAATAAGTTTCATGTTTATTTTGCAGATAGATGATGCTTTGTATATCTGCATATATTTCAGCTACAGGCAAATAATATTGCAGCAGGCGATAATGAATTTTGTTTACTTAACTCCAAAATCATTATTTAAACTGAAATGGGAAACAAAAATTATTTTACTATACAAGCGATAATTTCAAAGTTAATAAATCAGTTTAATATAAACGCAGATGTTTCATATTTTCATATCCTCTTTCTTTTCAATGGATATGAGCATCGTATTACAGTAATAATCAAATAAAGCATTGGCGCTGATACATTAGGAAAGATTAAAATAAAGTTAGTCTTTCGTATTTAATTTTAGATTAGACATAAATAATTCATAGAATTAATATTTATATACTGTTAATTTAGCTACTCGAATATGATACATCCTACTATTATAATTTAGCGAATTCTATAAAACATGTAATAAAATATCTTTCTCAACAGGTAAGTTATGCAGAATAAATTATACATTACAAAATAAATCTTATTTAATAATACGATTAATTTAAATACGTTAAGCAAACTTTAATAAGTATTTGAAATTGATTTCTTTCAATTCAGAACTGTGCATTTCTCAAAAGATAAAAAAACTTTCCAAATGTTGAAACTATATTACGTTTGTTAATTTATTAATGATAGAAATCTGTATTTTTTTGGAATTATATAATAAAAGGTTATATTTCATTAGAATTCTTACAGGATTTTGTAAGTGGCTATAAATTTATACTAGTATTCGTTTAAAAATTTCTTTACTTTTTAAATTTTATTTTAAATTATTGCCTACCAATTCTAAATAATACTTATTTCTGCATTATTGATGTGTGCTTCTAGAAGCCTTTAGCTGAGGAAGGCATAAAATGGAATTTCAAGGCTTTCTAAAATTTGTCATCACTAACAGGAACTTATTTCTATATTACAATAACTGCCATAAAATAATCAATTCATTCATATAATCCTTTGAATCCAAGTTATGTTATTACACAATAGTCAGATAATATAATGAAATACATAGTGTTTCAAAAAATGTAATATTAAGAATTTGTAATCAAATAAAGATTTAAATATTATGATTTAACTTCTTTATAAATTATAGGATGAATCTGGTGAGAATATCAAAAAATGGGTTAATAATCTACAGCAACTATTGTTAGTACCAATCAAGTTAATTTGGATTTAATTATTATAGATTATACATGATAAATTAAATATTATCTCATTATTTTAAATTATATTAAAATAGTTTTCTATCAGATTAATATGAATTATTCGGGCTATGCGAGGGAATTATCGCTGCATACAAATTTTTGAATTATTCATTTTATTAATTCTCATTCTCAAGGTATAAAGTAATGCTTTGTGTCTTTTTTGATTTTATGTATAGTAATTATATTCTTTAATTATAATAATTTTTTTAAAAATTTAATTACGTGTGTGATTGTAAAAGAGTAATTTGTTTTTTTATTCTCTAAGGTTTGCATTATATAAAGAATTTGTCTTTCCATCACGGAAAAAAACTGTACATATGTTGAGTAACTTCAGAACTTTACCTGTTACATATAAATCCTTAAAAGAAAACGAATATTTGACAAACCATGAATAAACAAACGGACATAAAAGTTAGGATTTGGAGTTCTAATTTTCCTCCTTTTTATAGAAAACTTGTTGTCCAAAGTTTGCAATCTTCAAATTCTACGTACGCCCCATTTGATAAAAGAACGTCCAATAAGAAGGTAAATAAATCCCCTTCAAGACACTTTTTTTCCAAAAAAATTCTTTGTCCCCTGAAAAAATTTAGGGAAAGAAATACTTTGACAGATTCCTGTCAATCCCTAGTCCCATCACTTATCCGCAGAGGGCACTGCAACAATCCTCAGGGATCACGTTACTTTTGCAATGCAATCAAACCGATAAGTAAACAGAGAAACAGGTACAAGGACGAATAGGCAGCAGAGACGGTCTTCTTTTTCTTCAAAGTACTTTCATTGGAAGTTTAACACCCACAAGGCAGGGGCGCTGAAATATCTATATCTGGTAAGTGGTGTAGTCACAGATGCTACTGGGGTCGTTGGAAGAATTTGGTTTGGGAGAAGCTGCCAAAAGTTTCAATGGTGGGTAGAATTCTTTTAAATCAATGAAAAGATAAAGAATGTTTCTGCCCTCCCCTTCTCTCTCTGTATTTCACCTTGAATAAAGATAATTTTAGTTGTTAGGAGTGTTGAAGACTATAAGAATGGAGTTGGTAATAATGATTTGTGGTTGACGGCATCTAGTAATCGACATTCTCAGAAATCGCGTGAGGAAATAGACATGCAAGAAAATGAAAAAAAAAAATGTTTGTGTCATTTAACTCAAGAGACAGTGCTAAACAGTTGGGGAATATATGAAAACAAGCAATGTATTTTGTCCTTACTTATATGTAATAAAGGTTCTTTTGTCTTAAAACTAATAGCCTCGCCGCCCTCCGAGCATCCACTTTGCTCAGCACTACCACCCTCATACTTCCGAGGCTTTTTTAGACATACTTTTTTCAGTTATAAATACTGAATGATGAAGATCAGTGGAACAACCATAAAACCATAGTAAATTTCATTATTCTTTGTAGAAAACCGATTCTTTTAAAATTGTAAATCTTTTAATAAGCCCATCTAATTGTAATGTTTTGTACAGCTTTCTCCATGAATTTCTGTGCCTTGAAAGTCATAGATCCATAAATACAAGAATGACATTCGCTCTAAATAGGCTGGTTTGAATCACCTACAATGAGCATTTTACTATATTTTTGAGCCATTTTATTGACACTGTTGGGATTATTGATGAAAATAAAGGTCATCGCAAGTAAATGTTTATTCAGGAAAAAATCATTTCATTTAATCAACCTTTACATTCCGTAAAAGCTTTTTTTAATAACTAGTTTATTATTTGCCAATCTAATAAAAAATAAATTTAGAAGGAAAAAATCGTTTACTATTAGTTTTAAATTAAATATTAACTAAAACAAGATAATAATATTTATTGATATATCTTAACAAAATCTTCTGCCATTAAAAACAAATTATAGAGATGTCTTAATCGTCTGCTATTAAAACCAAATTATGAGAGATGTCTTAACAAAATCGTTTGCTTATTAAAACCAAATTATAGAGATGTCTTAACAAAATCGTCTGCTATTAAAACCAAATTATAGAGATGTCTTAACAAAATCTGCTATTAAACCAAATTATAGGAGATGTCTGCAAAATCCGTCTGCCATTAAAACCAAATTATAGAGATGACTTAACAAAATCGTCTGCTATTAAAACAAATTATAGAATGTCTTAACAAATCGTCTGCCGGCCCAAACCAAATTATAGAGATCTTAACAAAATCGTCTATTAAAACCAAATTATAGAATGTCTTAACAAAATCGTTTGCTTATTAAAACCAAATTATAGAGAATGTCTTAACAAATCGTTTATAAAACCAAATTATAGAATGTCTCTTATAAAATCGTCTGCTATTGAAGTTAAATTAGAATTTCAATAAAATGAAACAGAAATGCATACAAATGAAAAAATACTATTTTAAACTTAAGATTATAAATCAAACATTCTGATTCGTTAGTTATTTGAAAAGGAGAGCGTAAAAAAATTAGCAAAAATCGGTCAGTTTTGAGGCTTGGGAACATGGTACTAATTTTGCAAATAAAATGCTAGATTAATATTCCGTTTATTTTGCAATATCTCTCAAAATTAAGAATGATGGGCGGCAGAAAAACCATGATGACATATCTAGACATCCGCAGCGTTCTTGAAATAAAAAAATTATCCGAAATCCGTCGAGTGTTTGGGGCTGGCAACGAACTATGTAGGTTTTACAAATTATTTTAAAATATATGATCATGCGAACAAAAAAATTTTATTCATATTAACAAGTCACTGGTAAATATTTCTTAAATAAAGATACCTATTAGTAGATGATAGTGAATGTTAATTGCATTTATATCTACTTTGAGATCCTATTGATCGAATAGCTAGAAGAATTCATCAAAGAGATGAATATTCAAAAACCACTCGTGTGTTGAGAAATTTGCCTGGTGTAAGAAATAATGAGGGTGTATCCGTTATAGTTAGTTATATTCAGTGTATGTATTTATATATTTCTGTTTCATTCGAAACAGTTTCCACTTAAAACCGATGGTCAATACAGTTTGAAAAAGAAGTTTTCAAACTGTTCCTTAAACTATAATATCAAGTTGTGTATATCCTTTTTTTCATAAAACTTAATTACCTAGTGATGCTTTTATACTTTTAAGTGCTAAAATTTATTATAACGCTTTGTGTATAGAAAACAATTTTTTTCAGACAAAGATAATCAATTATCAAACAGAGAAAAAATTTGCCTGATTCTTCGTAATGTCGCCAAACAACCAATATGATTCGCGTTTTTGAAATATTTCAGATTACATTAACAAATTTGGAACTTTGGGGATTTCACTTTTCAAGAAATGGCACTATCACAATTACATAATAGAAATCGGAATTTCAATCTCTGTAGAGTGCAACTATAAATGATACTTTGTGGACTGAAGAGCTTTATGAAAGACTAATGCACTGTAGAGTTACAACTATAAATACACTGTGTACTGCTACTTAAATACCTAATGTACTGTGAGGTGCAACTATAAATGCACTACAGGTACTGAAAGACTTAATGCACTGTCGAGTGCAACTACTCATCTGTCACAACTGTCAGACTGGTGCTGAAAGAAAGACCTAATGCACTGTAGGTGCAACTATAAATGCACCATGGTTCAGGTACTGAAGACCTAATGCACTTTAATAACAACTATAAATACACTGTGGACTGGGTACTGAAAGACCTAATGTACTGTAAGAGGTGCAACTATAAATACTGTGGTTCGGGTACTGAAAAGACTTAATGCACTGTCAGGTGCAACTATAAATACACCTGTACTGAGCAAATATAATGCACTGTAGAGTTAACTATATAAATTTTTCTTTTTTTTTACTGTGGACTGATACTGAAGACTTAATGCACTGAAGGGGTGCAACTATAAATACACTGGATAATTTTGAAAGAGACAATGCGCAGAAGAATGCAACTATAAATGCACTGTGTACTGGTAAAATACAATCACTGTAAGGTGAAACTATAAATGCACTGTGTACTGGTACTTAAATACCTAATGCACTGTGAGGTGCAACTATAAATACACTGTGGACTGGTACTGAAAGACTTATTCACTGTGGGGGTGCAACTATAAATGCAACGTGGACTGGTACTGAAAGACCTAATGCACTGTAGAGTGCAACTATAAATGCACACCGTGGACACAATTTTGAAGACCTAATGCACTGTAGAGGTGCAACTATAAATGCACTGTGGACTGGTGAAAGACTAATGTGTACTGTGAGTGCAACTAAATGCACACTGTGGACTGGTACTGAAGACAATGCATATCGAGTGCAACTATAAATACACTGTGTACTGGTACTTGATACCCTAATGCACTGTAGAGGTGCAACCTATAAATGCACTGTGGACTGATACTGAAAGACTTAATGCACTGAAGGTGCAACTATAAATGCACTGTGGACTGGCACTGAAAGACCCTAATACACTTTCATGGGGTTCATATAAATGCACTGTGGACTGGTGCTGAAAGGCTTAATGCACTGTAGGTGCAACTATAAATCACGCACTGTGTGCTGAGCTTAAATACCTAATACACTGTGAGAATTGAAACTATAAATGCACTGGTACTTAAATACCTAATGCACTGTAGAGGTGCAACTTTATAAATGCACTGTGGACTGGTACTGAAAGACCTAATGCACTGTAGGAATTGCAACTATAAATGCACTGCATTACTGGTATTGAAAGACATGTGCACTGTAGAGTGGAAACCATGAAATGTTCTGTGAAACTGAACCACCTAATACTACAGTGTTTTGGGTGTTTCAATTGCTCCAGGGAGTTACAACCAAATGCATTGTGAAATGGTACTGAAACACCTAATGCACTCCACAGTGCATTAGGGTTTTCAAATACCAGGAAGTTCGATCGTACGTAGAATGATGGTCACGGGTAAGGGCAGAAAGTGTTAAAGGGATAAAAAAACTCAGCCTCTGGTTAATTAGAGCATTTATTGACCTGTATTTACTCCAAATGGCGAAAGAAAATATTAAGTACATCAATGAATTTGGTGCGTTGCTGGAATGGAATTTAAAGATGAATTTAAAAAAAATTATTAAATTCAGAAAGAAAAACATGCATATAAAGATTAAACTGACAACTTTTCTAAATACAATTTCTATTGAAATTAAGATAGCATTAAAATCATTTCAACGGTTAAAATCTGCAAAGTTATCAAAACACAATCTGTAGGTGGCCACACAGCAACTGCCGAAATCCATATGTCGTTATTACTAAAGGGTCGAGATCGTAGCATCCCTGATTTGTTTTCAGAAATTTTTTGAGAATCTATATACTCTTTCTTTCAAAATTTTCAATTTCCCGTATGAACCATGTCACTGAATAGGTCAAATCTTATCCACTTATGTCGTCAAATTTCGCATCGAACTTTTTTAATCCCATGTATCCTCAAGTCGCTCCAATAAGCGAAATTTACTCTCTGAGTTAACAAAGCCTTAAAATGTCGCCATCGTCTCTATGATAATAAAACAATTATTGTAACGTTAATTTCTGGTACAGGTGATTTAAATACACCACTAAGTTTTCTCCCAACATATTTTCAGAATCTATCTACTGTTTCTTACAATTTTCAATTTTCAGACGAACCATGTCACTCATTGGGTTGGAATTTGAAACGTACCCCATCATAATCGCCAAGAGCTGCTCGCCACGTCAAGCTCTTAATCTATGTCTCCACAAGTCGTCCCATGGTACAGTTCCAATCTGAGTTATATACGTGCAATTGTCGACATGGTCCTCTCTGCTATAAATAGAACAACAGTATTCTGCTTGCTGATTGATAAAATTAACGAACGAAGAGTGTAAACCTCACCAATTTTTTTCCAGCATACTTTTGAGAATCTGTCGACTTTATCTTCCAGAAATTTTTTTCAATTTTCAGACAAACCACTTAACAATGAATGTTGGTTAATTTCGAAACCATGCCATCCACTTAATCGCCAAATTACTCGCCACGTCAACTCTTAATCCCCATGTATTCTAAGTCGATCCCATGATTATACACAAAAGTTCTATTCTGAGGTTCACTTAACCGAGCAAAATGTCAATGGACTCTGCTACTCGTAGAACCAGATATTCTGCTGCCTAATAAATTAAGAGCGAAAGAATATGCAAACACTCACCAATTTACATTTTTCAGCGGTTTTGAAAATCTGTCTACTTTCTCTTGCAGAAATTTTCAATTTTCAGTCCCCTAACCATGACAATAGATGGTTATTTCGGAAACCATACCCATCACTTAATCACCAAATTGCTCACCACGTCAAGTTCTTAATCCCATGTCTCCTGGTCGTCCCATGAGGTATACACAAAGTTCCATTCTGAGTTAATAACCGTACAAACGTCGACATGGTTCCTCTGCGATAAATAAAACAGTGTAACGCTAATACAAATTAAGAGCGAACAATGCAAAACACTCGCAATTTTTCCAGCAGAATTTTGAGAATCTGTATACTCTCTTGAGAAATTTTCAATTTTCAAGTCGAGCCATGTCATGAATGGATTGAAATTTCAGAAACACCCATCACTTAATCGCCAAATTGCTTTCACCACGTCCAAGTTTCACCCAATCCCCATGTCTCCTAAGTCATTCCATAAGTATACAAAAGTTCCATTCTGAGTTAACCAACCGTACACAAACGTCGACATGGTTCTCTGCGATAAATGGTATTCTTAACGCTAATAAATTAAGAGCGAACAAATATGCTAACAATCGCAATTTTTCCAGCATATAAATCTGTATACTTTCTCTTGAGAATTTTTCAATTTTCCAGTCAGGCAATATTCAATGAATGGATTGAAATTTCGAAACCATGTCCATCCCTTGAAATCGTCCCATGGTATACAAAAAGTTTCCTCTGGTTAATAACCAGTACAAATGTCGTGGTCGTCTGTATAAATAGAACAGTATTCTTAACTGATAAATTAACAGGTGAAAGAATTAATACAAACACTCGCAATTTTTCCAGCATACTTTTGAGAATCTGTCAGGCACATCTTCAAGGCCCGTCAATTTTCAGACGAAACCATGACAATGAATGAAATTTCAGAAACCATCACTTAATCTCCAAAATGTTCGCCACGTCCTTAATCCCAATGTGTACTCCCTAAGTCGTCCCATACAAAAGTTCTATTCTGAGTTCATAGCCGAGCAAATGTCAAAATGAGATTCTCTGCGATAAATAGAACAGTACATTCTTAACATAATAAGTGACGAAGGAATACTAACAATCACCAAATTTTCCAGCAGATTTTTGAGAATCTGTCTACTTTCTCTTGAAATTTTCAATTTACAGTCGAACCATGACAATGAATGGATTGAAAATTTCGAAACCATGCCATCACTTAATCATGATTGCTCATACGTCAAGAAGCTCCCAATCCCCATGTCTCCACAAGTCGTCCCATGAGTATACAAACAAGTTCTGAGTTAATAACCGTGCAAATGTCGACATGGTCCTCTGCGATAATAGAACAGTATTCTTAACGCTAATAAATTAAGAGCAGAAAAGATATACAAACACTCGCAATTTTTCAGCAGAATTTTTGAGAATCTGTCTACTTTCTCTTACAGGAAATTTTTCCCAATTTTCAGTAGCTCCATGACAATAGTAGTTGAAATTTCGAAACCATGCCCATCACTTAATCATAAATTCGCCATTCCAAGCTCTTAATCCCCATGTCTCCACAAGTCGTCCCATGAGTATACACACAAAGTTCCATTCTGGAGTTCTTTCTTCATTACAAATGTCGACATGGTTTCTGCGATAAATAGAACAATTCTTAACGCTAATGATTAAAAGGCTTGAAAAGGATAATACAAACACTCGCAATTTTCCTGCAGTTTTGAGAATCTGTCTACTTTCATTGAGAAATTTTTTTTCAGAGATTTTCAGTCTAACCATGACAATGAATGGATTGAAATTTCGAAACCATGCCCGTCACTTAATCCTCAAATTGCTCGCCACGTTCAAATGAAATCCCCATGTCTCCACATGTCGTTTCCTTAACTATAAACGAAAGTTACTCTTTGAGGTTTAACAAGCTTTATAAAATTCGCCATCGTTCTCTGTGATAAATGAACAGTATTCTTAACTAATAAATTAAAGAGCGAAGAATATACAAACACTCACCACCAGTTTTGAGGAATCTGTCTACTTTCTGTTGAAAATTTTCAATTTTCAGTCTAACCATGACAATGAATGGATTGTTCAGAAACCACTTCCCGTCCCCTTAATCGCCAAATTGCTTATACGTTCGTACTCTTAATCCCCATGTCTCCACATGTCGTTTCTTATAAGCAAAGTTACTCTTTGGTTTAACAGCTTTATAAAATTCGCCATCGTTATAATGATAAATGAAACATACTCATTTTGCAACGGTAATTATGACACGGGTGGTTGAGATACACTCAAATTTTTTCCCAAACAGACTTTTGAGAATCTGTCGACTTTCCTCTTATGAAATTTTTCAATTTCAGAATGAACCATGAGCAATGAATGAATTTAGAATTTCCAGTATATTCTCCCGTCTTAATCGTCCTAGCAGGTACTGCACAGTTCAGGGTTAATAACCTTGCTTGAAAATGTCGACATGGTCCTCTGTGATAAATAGAACAATTCTTAACACTAATGATTAAAGGCAGAAAATTATTAACAATCATAAATTTTCCAGCAGATTTTTTGAGAATCTGTCTACTTTCTCTTACGAAATTTTTTCAATTTACAGTCGAACCATGACAATGAATGGTTGATTTCAAAACCATCACTTAATCCTTAAAACCGCCATACGTCCAAGCTCTTGATCCCCATGTCTCCACAAGTCGTCCCATAAGTATACACAAAGTTCCACTCTGGTTAACAACCATAAATGGCGGCACGGTTCCCTGTGATTGCGGACGAAAACGACCATTCGAGCTCGAGCACTTGTCGTTTGTAATCGAGGCGAGAGAATACCCGCAACTACCCCAATGTAGAAATTCGAATGAGGGAACGCTTCAAAATTTAACAACTTCTTAGCATTCCGGGGTTGCAGAGCTCTTCTAGGGAAAGGCTCCTGCAATTGTATCAAAACAAATTCGAAATCCCATTTCGAATGTGTGAGGAGACGTGGTACGTGCTGGCTGGGAGAGCGTGGACTCCTTTGGAATTGAAAATGGAAAATAGACGCTGGCTGCATGTAATTAGAATGTTCCCCTTTCTCCAACAAACTGGGAAAATGCTCCACAGTTTACATTGCCTTACGTCGACTTTAAATTCATTTGCGCCACTGGCTGCAGTTAAGATGGGCAAAAAAGTTATGAAGTTCGTTCTCCGCAGTTCGTGAATGGGTTCTCCTTCATTTTTTCCCCGTCTGTTGTAGAGAGAACGGGTTCTTTTCAATTCGCGTTTTGGGATTAAAAGTCATGGAACGAGTTCACTACAAGGTTGCTGGGTTAAAATTTGTGTGTTTTTATCAAAAAGCGGGCTGTCCATAAGCAGTTGCTAAACTGAATGTTTTAGCAAAGAGAATGAACAAATGGCGTTTGCTTTTTCGTACATAATTGTGCAGGTAGATACGCTAAATTAAATTGGCGAGAAAATTTGGGTTGGTTGACAACTGAAGGCAACAGTTTTTTGAGGTAGAAATTTATTTTAGATATCAGTTGATAATCATTCGTTTGATAATTTTAAAATGAATTAAGTCTATCATCAAAATGGGAACAAAACATTTTATCTCTGCAATATCTAAATAATTAAGAATGAATGATTTTCCAATTCTGGATTTCCTTTTTGGAAGTAAATCAGAATATAATTGAACACATTTGGTTTAGGGAGACTTTCTTTTCTATATTGCCTTTTTTTGAGTATATGATTTTCAACTGTACTACTATTTCTGTTACCACCTTTTTTTAATGTACGGTTCATTAAAATGCCACATTGATCAAATTAGTGACCTTATATGGCCAAAAACTGCTGCACATGTGTTTCTGGAAGTATCTACTTGGATACGATGCGCGGCTAGCATGAAGACTTACTATACTCTCCACACACCGCCAACAAACTTTCGTAAGAACTACCGTCTGTATAGAAAACAACATCATTTATTTGTTGCCCACGCCGTCGTATATATATATTATAGTAAAAATATTTCAAGTAATCAAAACATGTGTAATATTTTGAATATATACATATTCAAATTCAATTCATTAAAATTAAAAAGCAGATTACCTTATCAATAATCGATAAATACAAAGAAAGTTTGATTATAGACTATAACTAATATGAAAAAGACAACCGAGAATTGTAATTCCAACAATCAAATGCCAATGGCGGTCTTACAGGGAACCATTAATGAGTCACCATTAATCTCTCGATTTGTGGCGCCAACTCTCTGCGAAATTGTTGGAAAGAAGCAGAAAAATAAAATCCCAAAATCTCTTTTAAGATTAGAAACGAAAGAAAGTATATAAAATAATTAATTCATATATGCATATATATATATATATATAGTCATTTAAATTTATTTATACATTTAATATATATATATATGTGTTATTATAAAGGTTGAATTTAATTTATAGTTGATATCTTTATAGTGCTTTATTATGAGTATTAAATTCTTAATTTAGAAATAATATTTTCACTTTAAATGCGGAACTGTCTTTAAGATAATGCTGAGATCCTCAGAATATTTATAAATATGAGAAATTGGTATGCTAAGTTATATACTCTCTCGTTTCTAATCTTGAAATATTTTTTGAAGTTGTCCCCTATTTTTCGCGTTTTCAAACAATTGGCTTTCGCAGAGGAGGTTGCTTTTCACTCCGTTACCAATAACTCTTCCATACTTTCGTTCCGTATACAACCATACCCCAAGTAGCATATTGAAAAATATTCACAACTCTTGTATAATATTGGCACAATATATTATATAATATCAGATAATATTTGCAATATCCGCCTTTGCTGGAACGCTCTAACCCTTCGTTACCGTGGCTATTCCATACGCCTGGTGATCCATCAGCACAGCATTCGTAAATTGTTGTATATTTTTCTCGTCGTCCAGATTTCATAAGAATAACATTGAAATCCATCTACAGTGTTGATGAATAGCGCAGTAAACTTATCGGTTGATTATTGTGACGGAAGTTGCTACATATGCGCCACAAGAAGTTTAATTTTTAATATTTTGTTAAATTATATTAATTGTAACTGTTATCCAGCTGACATTTTCCATAAAATGCGCTAGCGATCTCATCTTGTTTTGTGTTAGCTATTTTCCAACGCTTTGTTACGATGGATTTTCAATCACCCTGTATTGCCCTGTGATATTTAAAATTAAATACTAAAAGTCCGCAAAACCTTTGATAAATAATGGTTTACAATTGGCTCGTCCATTTAAGGGCTACAGACCACGAACTCCCTGAATTTATTTTTTTAAACTTGTATTTTCGTTTGTATTCTTGTTCGCTAACTTTTTCACTCTCACAGTTCCGTGACTTACGAAATACAAAAGTAATAAAAAATTGAAAGAAGACTCAATGAATTAATAAGTAGAAGTAAGGTCACAGGCACAAGTACTCTGCCCCCAAAAAATTCATTCTTCGTGAAATTCCGGAGAAAAGCGCCCCTTCTCCTTTGCTTGTATGGACAGACTATGGGCTGCCGGTGAGCAACTCTGGCACCTTGAACCAACTGAACGAGAAAAATACTCTTTTTTAATTTATTTTCTTTATTTCCCCTCCCCACATAGAAGTGGCAATCTCATTGGCTGTTTTTTGGGTTTGGTTTCAGTTTGTACTACGCCGACAGTAACGTATCTGGGTGATTGATTATTTTGCTCTCTTCATAGAGAGCTAGATTTCTTTTGAAGAAGGAATATTCATTTTTGGAAGAGTATTATCAGTGGGCGAGGAGGTGTGTATGTTGCGGAGCACTGTTTTTTTTTCATCATCTAAATCGTCATCAACATTGCCAGGGACTTAGCACCTAAGAATTTGGAAAATCAGTAAATATCGATTTTCAAATCTTGAAGTGAAATGATCCATGAACCTTTGACTCCAATAATCACAGAAAGTTTCAAACAATCAGACAA
Source organism: Araneus ventricosus (assembly GCA_013235015.1). NCBI lineage: Eukaryota > Metazoa > Arthropoda > Arachnida > Araneae > Araneidae > Araneus > Araneus ventricosus. The sequence continues at coordinate 6,288 of BGPR01017872.1, read as the reverse complement.
ATATTTGGCAATTGAGATATGAAGTTATTTTTTTTATTCTAACATTTCATCACGACACCACTTACTTCAATGTTAAATCATTACATATTTCATGTGTAAGTTGCAAAGCCACCTAATTTTATCCATGAAAGCAAAACAAGATAGTTGTTGTTTCAAACAGTAGCCGTTTAATCTTTTGTTTGTTTTACACTGTTTTACTGCTTTTCCTTCTTTATTATTTATGAAACATATATCGTCATCATCATCATCTCATCTCATCCACTGATTTCGCTTCTCATTTTGAATTTTCTCACTGTCAATAAAATTTCAATAGAGATGGTTTTTAAATTTTTTCTCTGATATAATGGATATTTGATAAACGAATCATTTATTAAATATTTTGACTAAAGAGATTTGATAAAGTGAAATTTTTTCGCATTTTTAATAATTTTTTTTCTAATTATCCTTATAAATGATGATGCTAATTAATATTATGAGGTAATAATAAAACCATAAATAAAATTGATAACTTAGAGTTCGCAAATGTCAGGTTATTGCTCTGAACCAAAAAATAGCTTGATATAAGTTGTTTTATTTTAATTTTATTGTTTTAAAACTTTAAAAGCTGTTTTCTCGGTTTGCTTTTGTAAAATTTTTGTCTGCTACAAAATGCAAAAAAGTCCGAATCTGACTATTACTTGAAATTTTCTGTTCACTCACAAATGCATGCGTAATAGAATTAAGGATGGATTTGTAAAATTATCGATTAAATTTAAAATATTACAAAGTGAAAATTCTGATATTTTCCGACATTTTCCACAAAATTTTGAACAGTTTTTTTTCTCTGAAACTAATGTAGATATCAAAATCCGATCCCTAATTTCTGTTAAAATTTACATTGAGAGGACCCTTTAAAAAATTTGGAGAAAAATAATGAAATTATATGAGGAAAACATTCTAAAAAAAGGAAGGGTTAATTTTTTAAAATTTAAAATTTTTTAAATTTGAATTTCAAAATGAAAACTATTTTAGGAATCTCAGTTTCTGCACAGTTTACATCTATCTACTACAAATTGAATAAGTTTGATCAAATTGTAGAAAAAAAAAATTAGATTATAAGTCCCCTTTCTGTTAGTAAAACTAGTAGTCTCATTCTGGTTATTTAATTTGCTTCAAGCAGGAGAATTTCATATCTGGCTTTGCAATTAAAAATTTGACCTACTGAAAGTTAAGGCATCCGACTGTGTTCGGAACATTTTTTTTGAAAAAATAACATATATATTTTTAATGTTATTTTCAACTGCATATGTTTATTTTAAAACTATGAAAATATTGTAAAATTAGACTCAAAATAATATTTTTTAAAAAAACTGAGAAATTTGAAAGAAAAATGACTCAAACGGTACTAACAGCCATGAACAAAATCATATTCTAAATATACATAAATCCTTGTAGAAGTACATTTTATGACAGTTATCTGTGTTACGCTCATGTTCTCATTACTTAAAAATGGTTTTTGAGGATATATGAACATAATTACTAAACTGGTAATTTTTTTTATAAAAATGCTGTTTATATTTAAAACCACCATCGATTTTAAAATTAACCTTAATTTTAGAGGAAAACAAACATATTACAGAAAACAATCTCAGAAAATTTTATCAATACTTGAATAGCTTTTTTGAGAAATCGTTGTTACGGTCGTGGTTTTCCTCAAAATGCTCATTTTTTCTCAGAAAACGCATTCAAGTTTTCATACAACATAAATAATGCTTGCAGTTCGATGTCAGCTGTAACTCCATTTTGTGGCAATTCATGTAGAGTAAAATTGAAACAGTTTTTTAGAAGAAAGCTGGTTAAACAGGCTTTGAAATTAAGTCATAAAAGGTTTTGATAATTTCGTCAAAAACGACGATTTTAAACCAGTCGGATACATAAAGCAACTTTTTATACTCTTATTATCTTGATAAATATATTATCTTGCAGACCTCCTTGTTTCTGAGCTAACGAGCCGCCATTGATTCTTTAAATAATTGCATAATTGGCACAAAATTGTATGTATTTTGTAAACGAAGTTAAGGAACAAAGCGTGTGGTTTTATCACCATTACAAAACACATATATTGTACATGCTTTTATTCATGTCTTTTTGACATACTTTATTCACTTATACCAATCCCATCAGACAGTAAATATTTGTTCCATTAAATTCAACAATTCCTGTCTGTGGAAATTTTAAAGGATTTTCTATATATTACAATATGAAAGGGTATAAGAGAATTATCTAGAGGTAAATATACATAGTCTTTGTGTCTATTTGAAGAATAAGTGATAATAGACTGCAAATAGTGATTCTTCTTGATATCTATTTGTAAAGGAGTATTAAAAGTATTTAATTTTCGATACTATGACCAAGAAATGTATTACATGCTGATAACTTCCATCTTGATGCCAACAATTCAGACGGTAAATATTTGCTCGACTGTATGCAATGTATCCTGTCTTTCAAGAATTTCTAAAGTTTTCTGTTTATTACAAACGATAAAATTTTGCGAAGAATTCCTTAAATTGTCGAAACGGTATATAAGAATTTTTAATATTTAATACAAAATAAATGAAAGTAGATTTCAAATAATTCTAGAATCTGTCTTTTTACTGCTCTGTTTAAGGTGAGCGAATTAAAAGTCTTCTAAGAACATGATTAGAACAATTTTTGGAGAATTCTTAAATTATCTGAAGCTTATAAAGATTATCTGGCCTGAGAGATAGGCTGTATTAAATTGAAAATAATTCCCCAATCCGTCTTTTTACTGCACTGCACTGTCTAGGGGCAGACAATGATTTAAAAATCCTCTAAGCTTTCCATGATTGAAAACAATTTTTGGAGAATTCTGGTGAAACTTATAAGATTATCTATTACTAAAATAAGCGTATTGGTGCAAATAATTCCCCTATTTTAGGTTTTACTGCCCCTGTTTAAGGTGGGCAACAGATTAAAGTCTTCTAAACAACATGAGTTAAGAACAGTTTTTTGGAGGAATTAATACCATCAAACTTATACAGATTATCTATTACAAGGAGAATAAGCTGCAGTAGAATTGAAAATAATTCCCCAATCTATTCTTTTTTACTACTGCCTGTCTAAGACAGACAACGATTTAAAATCCTCTAAGCACCATGATTAGAACACATTTTATGAATAATTTATAATTGTCCGAAACTTTTTTAGAGATTTTTATTATTTTAATACAAAGAATATGTTATATTAAATTGCAAATAGTCCCCAATTTGGTTTTACTGGCCTGTTTGGGTGGGCAACGGGTAAAATCCTTCTTAACATTTAACAAGATGGAACAAAATATTTTGACCTTAAATTATCGGAAGCTTATAGAGGGTATCTATTACAAGGAGTGGCTTGTATTAAGTGAAAATATTTCCCCAATCAGGTCCATTTTACTGCACCATTAAAACAGAAACCTCTAACCTGCATGATTGGAACACATTTTGCAGAAGGAATTCTCAAATTGTCAGAAACTTTTATTATTTAAGAGATTTGTTATTATTTTAGAGATTTTATTATTTAATACAAAGAATAAGTTATATTAAATCACCAAATAATTCCCCAATTAGAGTTTTTACTGCCTGTTTAAGGTGACAGCAAGGTAAAATCTTCTTAACATCATAGAACAAATATTTGGGAGAATTCTTTAAATTATCAAGAGCTTTTATGAAGATTATCTATTAGACGAAGAATAAGCTATATTAAATTGAAAATAATTCCCAATCTGTCTTTTACTGCACTGTCTAGGGTAGACAACGATTTAAAATCCTCTAGTATAGTTAAAACACATTTTACGAAGATTTTTTCTCAAAGTGTCGAAAACTTTTGAAGATTTTATTATTTAATACAAGAATAAACTGTTTTAAATTGAAAATAATTCTAATCTGTCTTTTTACTGCACTTTGTCTAAGGTGAACAACGTTTGAAAATCTCATACATTTTGAAGATTCTCTCAGTGTCAATTTTGAAGATTTTATTATTTCATGAATTATGTATATTGGTGAAATAATTCATAAACCTGTTTTTTTACTGCACTGTCCCCACATATGAAACATGTGAGTACCAATCTAAGAGAATATCGGTAGCAGAAATAAATATTCGACCCAAACTAAGTTGAACAAAATACTTGTATCAGAATAACTTTTATAGCCTTACGAAAGCTGTTCAGGAAATAGAAAAATTCTTAAAATTCTTAGAAACTTATAAAAATTTATTATCATTAAGAAGAATAAAATTCCTTAAATTTAATGTTTTTTAACCTATTTTCTTACACGGTGCGTCTAAGGTAGACAACGAATTAAAGTCTTCTAAACAACACGAAACATGATGCGATCTAGAAAAGCACCCGACAATCAAGAAAATACACCAACTAAATTCGGTGAACAAAAATACTATATCGAATAATACTTACATATCTCTCCAGGTTCATTAAATAGAAGATCTCTATTGGAAACTTATAAAAATTTATTGATCTATTGAAAAATAAGTTATAAATTGAAATAATTCCCAACCTATTTTTCTTACTGCAGTGCTCAAGGTAGACACTGGGTACAAAAGTCTTCTAAACAACACGCAGAACATGATGAAGCCAGAAAAAAAGCACTTGATCAATCAAGAAATATACGACCCACTAAAATTCGGTGGCAAAACTTATATCAGAATAGCTTTACGCAATATCTGGATGTTCGGAAATAGAGAATCCTCAACATTAGGAAACTATAAAAATTTTAGTTCTACTAGAAGAAAATAAGATATTATTCAGGATAATTTCCCCAACTATTTTCATTGCCAAGTGTCTGAGACAACGAATTAAAGTCTCCTAAACAACACGAAACGAGAATCAATCTAAGAAAACCCGCAATCAAGAAAATAGACCCTAAACTAAATTCGGTGAACTAAAATACTTGTCTACGGTAGTTGGCGACAACCAGGCTGTTGCACCACCACACGTATCGAAGTTATTGACGCCTGCAAATATAATGCCGTCAGGAATGCAGAGGAGAGAAAATAATAGTCCACAATGAATATCGATCCGAATTTCTGCCATCTATGAAAGGAATTCTTCGAATGCTTTTCTGCTCTTCTTTGGAAATGGAATTGGAATAAATATTGAGAAGTTCGCGCTGGTATTTTTCAGCCCATCGATCCACGGAAAAGCCAGAGCAGTGTTAGGTGTTCTTTTCAACATCTGTTTATGGGGTTGGTGTGACACCGCCAGATGGATTGGGCGTGTTGGAAGTATTGACAGATGGAAGTCGGAATAAATCGGAGAACAAAAAAAAATTATTTTTTGGAATTGAATATTGAAAAGTTCATCTCTTTTTGAGACATGCGAGAATGGAATTGTGAGGTGTGTATCTGAATATCGATTCAGCAGCTATTTTTGAATAGTTTCTCAGTTAAGGAGACATACGACCGTTAAACCTCTAAAAGTTTCGATTTTATGAAAAAAATATATATATACAGTCAAACCCCGTTATAACGAACCCTCAACGGACCGACTCAGAAGTTCGTTTCAACCGAGGTTCGCTGTATCCGTATTTGCAAAAAAATGCCCTAACCAGCTAAGATACTACTTCTATAATAAACTTTTTAATAACATAATATTTTCATTAGTAATTAGGGACAAATAAAGTATTAAATAATATACTGAATAATAAACAAACTAAACATTTACCTTTTTTTACTTATTTGCTAATCCACTACATTGAAAAAAGATGTTATTTTTGGTTGAAAAGTTATTGATTTTACACGCAACTCCTCAATTTTTTTATCCACTATTTTAAACAGGCCCGCAACGTGTTCGTCGATGTTTTCTGTGGCAAACAAATTGTTCAAAACGTTTTTGCATCTGCAATTGAAGGTCATGTTTCGTCTTGTTCTTCCTCCATATCTGAAGACGAATCTACAATAGAGTTGTTTTTTTCATTTACTAATGCCACGATATCTTCCTCGCTCACTTCTCCAGATGTAATGACATCGTCGTCACAACATTACAAATATTCGATTTCATTTTGCGAAAAAGCATTCACTCCATGCTTTTCTGCTCGGTTAGAAAAAGCTTTTCGCTTGCCAGCGTTAGCCATAATCACTGCAAAGTTCGCAGAATGATAAGCTAAGCAATTATACAGAAATGGCAGAGAAAAAACGTGATTTCTCCTAGGTCGTCTGACCAGAAAGCCCCCTCCCCCTTCCCTGGTTGACACTAGGACAGGTGTCCACCAGGGAAGGAGGGGAGATAGATACTGT
>BGPR01017871.1:1630-31785 GCA_013235015.1 Araneus ventricosus | reverse complement strand
GATAACATCTAAATGAAAATCTTTTCTTTACTTCAAACGTGATTATTTTATTTATTTTCATGTAATGCGTCCATTCCAATTTCAAAGCTTTAAATTTTGTTGCCAAAATAAAGAAGTTAAAATTAATTCAATATACATCTTAATTATATAATTCGTTCTTTTAGAAATAATAAATTCCTTTTCTTCACATAATATTTTAAGGCGTTTGTGTTTGTACGTAACATTTTTTTCAACAGATAAAGAATATCAGGCTGAAACTTTGGAAAGCCTGTCGAAAATCCTGTTTGGAAATAGCCAAAACCTGCGTTTTTAGCTTTCACGTATGTGTATAACTAGCTGATGCCCACGACTTTGTCCGCATATTGACACATAATTGGTAAATTAGATAAAATAGATATAAATAAAAAGTTTTCATGCCTTTATAGTTTTAATGCAAAAAGTACTTTCATATGAAATATTATAATAAACAAAATCCTTTTGTCATCTGAAATGTTTAATTAAAATTGAAATATCAAATGAAAAACACTAAATGATACTGCACGATTGCAGAGTTGGTAGTAAGTAAGAAAATTGTTTTAAAAAATCGCATTGCAGAAAAAAATAGGTATGCTTTCACTTTTGGCGAAAAATATTTTCATTTACTGCATTTTATTGTTTTTTATTAAAGCCAAATCTTGCTTCTGAAGCCTACTGCAGAGAAGACAAGAGAAAATATGGCAACGTTTTGCTCAATTCTCGCGCACGGAAGTTGCATTGCGAAATGATTTTCATACAATATTGTTTTGACTACAGATTCAATTACGAAGTAGAAAGAAAGAAATGAAAAATAGTACATTTCAAGAGTTCATTTTCAACCCTTCAATGCCCAGCAACATACCAAATTTTGTCTTCTAAAATCTTGTGAATAAGTTTGAAGCTCTAATGCCTGTTGTTGCCAATAGGGTAAATAATGAAATTTTTTTTAGATCAATTCACAACATATAGATGGCAGCATGAGTGCTGATATAAAAACGAGATGATGTTTTTCTTTTGTGGTTGCATCTTTTTATCTATTTTTGTACGCTTGTGAATACCACATTTTATTCTACAATGTTGAAGGAACTTCCTTATCCGTATTATTATTTATTAAGATTCATCTGTGTTTGATATGGAATTTTATCAATGAAATTTTTTCTGAAATAAAGCCCAGTGTTGTGAGTTGGTAGCAAACTATTTTTAGCTATAAAAAATACTTAAAACGAAACAGGATTTTTTAAAGCATTTTTCCCACGTTTTATTCAAGAAATTGTAGTCAAAATACATTTTAAAATCTATTTTTTTAAAAAAAAAAAATTGGTCGTTTAAGGGTTAAGTTTTATTTTCCTTTCTGCTTTTCATTAAGCTTTGGGATTATTTAATAATGAATTTTTATTTTTCTTTACCCACAATCCTTTAAATTTGTAATTTATTGTAATTCACGTTGCTTATATTTCGTGTAACTTGTGCAACTACAAATTTCATTGTAAACATTTTAGTTTAGAGGTGATGCAACACAAAATAAAGGATCTAAAAAATTGTTTTAATACAAAATTTTAAACACTAGTTCACACTTCTACGTTTGAGGCATATTGCATTGTTTCGAATTTGCTTCCTTAGCTTAAAAAGCAGATTATACAAAATGGCAAATCATGATTAGCTACAGTTGTTACGAAATTTGCTTATTTTGAAAAGTTACAGCAGTTTTGACTGATAGCACAGGGATTTTATCAATATAAATGATATGACTACTTAAAACTTCAATTTTCAGCTGACTCATCAAGGACATTGTCACAGCTGTGTTTCGAAACGAATTCTGTAAGAAAGATTTCACAATATTATTTTATTGTTACAACTCAACGAGTATTTAAAAAACTTAATTTACAAATTTCGTCGCTTATTACAAGCAAACCACCTGCCTCAGTTTTTTGAAATTTCAAAGTGGAAGGAAATACAGTGGTACCTCGAGATACGAGTGCCCTGACATACGAGTTATTTGAGATACGAGCGCTATCGAGCAGCGAAGTTTTGTTTTGAAATACGAGCGACATTTGAGATACGAGGAACGGTACGGAGTATGTACACTTTATAAAACCAGTTTTTTTTGCTTTACATTCTCTTTTATTATGTTTTTATACAATATTTGTTATTTATAAATACATTTTTCTTATTCAAAAACACGTAACAAAAACAATTAGGGGTAGCATTTTTGGGGCTGGAACGGATTAACAAAATGGCATTTCAATTAAATTCAATGGGGAAAATTGCTTTGAGATACGAGCAAATTGACATACGAGCAAGGTTACGGAACGAATTAAACTCGTATCTCGAGGTATCACTGTACTCGATTTTTCGCAACCAATAACGAAAATTTCTGAATTTCTTTTTAACATCTGATATAAATACAAGACCTCAAGTTCCGGCCAAATGTGAAAAGAATTCAAAAATATTCGTTATTGGTTGCTAAAAATTGAATATTTTTTTCCTCTTTCAAATTCCAGAAAAATTTAGGATAGGTGGTGTTGCTTGTTTACGACGATGGATTTCAAGGATATCCTACGGGAAAAGCAAGAGAAAAAATTATGTGAAAGGATGGAATGTCTAACGTCATCAATATTTCATTTTTAAATAATATTGATTTATATTTCATATATTCTGGATGAACTATTTTTAGCGGTACTGGGAAATAGGACAGAAAGTGTTTTCGGGAATAACTAAATGAAATAGAATGGTTGCCATGTAAAATAGATTTGACAAGTTTGTCAGTAGTTATAAATCTAGTCTATTAAATACGATATTTCCATAAAAAGTATATCATTTTATAAATCTTGATGCTTTCTGCAATGAAGCTAATATTTGTCGTTGGTGCCCTAAACTTGCATGCAGTAATAAAACCAGTTACAATTCTAATCTCTAAATTGTTTGCGACAAAAAAATTATATATATATATATTTTTCAAAGTATTTTCTGTCGGAAAACTAACGCTTCTGTTTCCTACCTAATGCGCTGTGTAAAGTCTCTTGAATCGTTATCAAATATTAGGAAGATATGATTAATTTAAGATCCGCAGAAAAAACTGCTAATCGGGACTTTTGAATTCTCATGGTATATCCTCTGTATAATGTACTACTAAAATTCAATTTGAGAGACCGTATTGACTAGGATAAAAAACAGACATATTAATTTTTTCAACACTTACACTTAATAGAGGTGAAAACTCTATATTTCACACATTATCCGCTGTTTCTTATATATTGGATGAATACTGATTTCCAAGATAGAATGTCGTAGAAATTCTTTGAAAGTCTCTTCTGTATTGTCAAAATAACGGTAAGAATAATTAGCCCAGTCAATAAACGTTTTGAAAGAGCAAAAATTAGCGTAAAACTGAATTTTACCACATTTAAGACCTCTACTAGGGAACATTTTTGCAAAAGTCTCCAAAAATCCCCCTGGAGCTTTTCCGCAGCCCTCATGACAGGTTAAAAATGGCAATATCTAAAGAACGGCCATTATCTCTGTAACTAATGATCGGATCACGTTCAGCTTATTATTATTTTTGTAGTTATTAAATGGGAAACAAAAATAGTCTCATTCGTATTTGCGTTAAATTCAATAGTTTTTATAAATTTAAGAAAATATGTTAAAAAAGTAGGGTCTTTACTTTGAAACTTCTGATTTTTGCTCTATATTTTTTATATGCATTATTATATAAAACTCCTTCCTATAAAAGTTATATCCTACAATTTTTTGAATCTACTGATATACAATTTTATTTATATATGTGCGATGCTGGCGTTGAGGAGGAAGGGAGGGATGCAAGAAGGTTCGGCGTTTCATGCGGTTGCCCGGTCATTGTGATCAATTTGTATTGAGGCTTAAATAGTTGATCATCTAATTTGAGACTTTGTAAAATTCCGGGATTTGATATTGTGGCTGTCTTCTTCCAAATGAACGATATGACAGAATACATTAAATTATAAGGTCAACAATTCAGTTCACAGTGTCAGCCAAAAGATTTACATTTAAAAAATGACATCATGAAGAAGTTACTGTAAAGGGAAACCAACTCATTAATACTTATTTTGTAATATAGCTATATTGGTATAATATAATAAAACATTTGATTGCTGCAATATTTTAAATCTAAATACCGCTTTTTTCATTTCGATTTGCAAAATGTATATTCTTACACTGGTATCTAAAAACTTAGCACAATTCTTAAGATATGGAAAAATTGAAGTCAATTTGGAAACTATGGTTCTTAAGTCTCTGAAGTCATAAAAGAAACATTATGGTATGTTTCGCAAATGCGCAGTAAAAAATTATTTTCTAAAAATACTCATATTTACTGTTATATCCAAAGTATTTAATTTGAATTTTAATACAGAGATTCTTTTGCATATATCAGATATTCTGTAAGTTTCATGCAATTTGATTGAAAGCTCTGAATGTTATAAGAAAGAAACATGCGGAAAAAATTGGGATTTTTTTAAGGAAACCTTCATATCTACCCAAATATTTGTGTTATTTTTACGAAAATCCATTTAAATATTGTGCACATCAAACATAACCATTGGTGAAAGTTTCAGTTCATTAGCAGTTTTGTATGAAACGGGATGGTTCTAAATTCTTTTTCGTTTTCATCACTTTCTAGTTGCTCCTCTAAATATCTTCGTGGCTGAATCTTCGCTGTAATATGTGAGTCCCGACGATAGTATGCCCCTAGATACTGATATTGAAAACAGTAGACGCCAATTTTTTCGCATCTTAAGAATTGTGCTGAACGTTTGGACGCCAGTGTAGGTTTAAATTGCAATAGTGAGTCCCAAATTAATAAAATGTAGTTATTTATTGATTGTATAGCTACTACTAATATTAAACCAATTCAAACATATTCTTACGTTTATTTATAAATTATGGCAGGAAACTTCAAATGTCGCTTCTTTTCTTCCAGGAGAAGTAATAGCTGTGTGCGCAGCTGTTCTCCATCGTCCTGATTTCGCATTTGTTGGGCTGTACTGCTGTCTCGAAAAATATCGTGGCCGTGGCGTCGGTAAGAAGGTAAACATATAGCTGGCAGAATTCTGTATTTACATATATTTCAATAGCTTTCCACTCCATTCTGTTGGGAGATGTGATTTGCCAGCATCCTTGGAAATGAACAAGGAGACAGCATTGCTCATTCGGCTGCATTTTTCCTATATGTTCCAGTCTCTAGTTGAAATTAATAGATGAGCCTTCTTTTACACTTAATATGATAAATGCAGTGGTTTGAAGAACTTCAAAAAAATAAGTTATTAAATATCTTATTTAGAAATTATTTGCAAATTTCAACCACAAATTTCACTCTCTTTCGACCATGCTTGGTAAAAGCCGTACCAGATGCATTCATCGCCATGCTCGAAGAATAAGACCACATTTGTTTGTATTACAGTTGTGCTAATGGGCTTCAAGCGCATATACTAATCAAATGTTCAAGTTTTTGTCCAGTTCCTGTGATTTTTTTGGACTCGATTTCTCTAATTGTCCACACTAACTAGCACAACATGGTCAAATCTATTTCATTCGCCGTAATACCCATTTAACTTATTCTAAGTCTTTTAACATTATTTTATTCTTATTTTATTCATCTGCATTTGGCGCAGCATGGCTATTTATCATTGTCCTAAACTCTAAAATTTATTTCATGCGTTGTAATACCCATTTAACCTAATCAAAGTCTTTTAACATCATTTTATTCTTATTTTATTCATCTGCGTTTGGCGCAGAATGGCGTTTGGCGCTATTTATCATAGTCCTAAACTCTAACACTATTAACCAATCAATTACTTTTTTCGGTGAAAGACTCATTTTTTACGAGATTCAAAGAATTCATACACTATTTCTTACTATAAAATAAGGTAGTTTTTCATGAAGTCATAGGGAATTATTCCCTTGTATTCGTATCATATCATTTATAAAATTATATTTTAGTTTCGCTAAGAAGATCAGGTAATGTTATTTTTCCATTTTTAACTTTTTACACAAGCAAAAAAAAATTATATAACGTGCTCATTAAAAATCAATCTGGTTCTTTTAAGTACTAAACAACAAAATAAACTGCTTTCATTATGTTATACTGAAACTAATTCATTTACATTTTAATCATATTCTAAAACTACTTGGATTTAACAGACAAATCAGGAGACTGCCGTGCTAAAGATAAAAGGAATACCGAAAGAACTTTTAATAAATCGTCATTAATTAAGTCCTCAAAAAACTGTAAGAAATTATTGGCAAGGTTTTTAATGAGAATAATTAATCAAAATATTTTCCTTAAATATATTTATTTTCACGATATTTTCAGTCATCTAAAAATGTCTGATTGCTTGAAATCTAAACTCCGTTCAAATATAATTATAAATAAAAAAAAATCACCAATTTTTGAGTACCGTCGTTATTGTTATATATATAACAGCATTCTAAATAGAATTCAATGATAAATGTAAACGTGAACAGTATTTCAAAAATTCACTAGATTACACTTATATATTTAATATAATTTTGTATTAAAAAATTTTAATTATTACATGCATCAGTTAATACAACTAAGATCCTAACTTTAAGATCAGCATATGTCTGATTTCAGATTTTTTTTTATTAAGTTTATAAATAATTAGATCATGTTATCAAAAAACACAAATTACTATTATCGTTAACAGAGAACAACAGTAACGATCTATTGTGTATCTATAGAATCTAATTATGCTATAAAGATTTAATTTCCATAATTAGAAAAAGCGTGAAACTGATAACATGAGGTTCTTATCTATATAGGATGGTCACAAAGTCTTTCCCTTATTGCAAAAAAATATTATAAAAAGCTATTATAATTTGGCATATGGTTGTTTCGATGTATCGTAAAGACGTTTGTAAAGTTTTTCATAAAACCACTTACGTTCATTAAATTTGAATGTGAGCATCCTTGGTTCGAAGAATGTCATGGCGGTATTCCAACTCTTGCCACGTATTGTCCAACATTTCGGCTGTCACACACAACATCTGTAATCCTAACTTTGAGTGGGATTACATAAGGGGCAGAGACATTGATACAATTAAAGTTAGGATCACAGATGCTTTGTCTAGTGTGACAGCCGAAATGTTTGGTCAATATGTGGCGAGAGTTAGAATACCGCCATAACATTCTTCGAGCTACCAAGGACGCTCACATTCAAATTTAATGAACGTAAGTGGTTTTATGAAAAACTTTACAAACTTCTTTAAGATATATCGAAACAACTGTATGCCAGATTATAATAGTTATTTACGATAATTTTTTGTAATCAAGAAAGGCTTCGTGTCACCCTATATTTTGTTTCGGTACGAGCTAAATACCGTAAGATATTTAATAATGCATTTGCCTTTGAGTTTTGTTTTCTTATAAACGTTTTTTTTATTTCGCTGCTATATTTCTAATTAATCCATAAAAAAAATATTTAGGTATGGGATGCATGCATGGAACACATTGGTACAAGGAATGCTGGTCTAGACGCCGTTCCAGGAACGCTGGAATTATACCGTGATAAAGGGGGATTTCCAATTGTTGAAACTAGATGGAACTGTGTTATGAACGAAACTGAAAATCCTATAAACCACGAAGCCCTTTCGGACAAAGTGCCAATTGGTGTAACCATCGAACCTTTCCAAGACGCCTTCCTGGCATCCATGTCGGAATATGACCTCGCACTGATGGGATACGACAGAAAACTAGCTCTGCGTCTCAACTGCAAAGAAGCTGACAGCAAAACGCTGGTTGCTTTTAAAGATGGGAAGTGTGTGGGATTTGGTACCATCAAGACAAGTTGTCACAAGTGTAGGCAGGTTGGTCCGTTGTTTGCAGATGATGCAGCGGTTGCGGAAGTTATATTAAAGAGGTTGATAGTTTCTTTGCCGAATGTGAAAGGATTCGCCATGATGACCATCAATTCCAATTGTCCTGCTAATGACTTCATGAAAAAGATTGGCTGTCCGGTAACAGAAGAATATCCTCGGTTATACAGAAAGGAAAAGATAGAGGTTGATACCAATAAAGTCTTTGCGCAATGGGATCTCAACTTCTCCCCTCACTGAAATACATGAACATATTAAGCAACAGGGCGGTTATGAAAATCTTAACATAATCGCTCTTCTGTCTGTGGAACATGGAATGTTGGTTATAGATTATGCATTTTTATAGCAAAGATGGAAGTATTGTTTTTAACACTAAACATATTGGAACCTAATATTTACTCTTTGTATCGATGACCGATATTTATATAAGGGCTTTATTTTTCCAGATTGAATGGAGAAATATTTATTTATTTATTTATTCAAAGAAAGCACACTATAGAGATGACTCCATTTACAGAGTGCATGATAAAAGCAATTATGAAAAAAATATTGATTTTAGTAAGGAAATATTCATCAGAGTAACTTTAAGGTAATAATTCAAAAAAATTTATCAAGGTTAATCAAGGTTAAAACTTTATCACTCTATGATGCTTCGGAATATATGTTCAAATTTATATTATCGTCTTTATGGAGATAAAAACGTTCGGGATGCGCATCAACATCATATTTTCTGATCCGATAACCTTATAAGGGAACACATTTTTCTCCCGGTTGTGGCAAATAACGGTAGGCTACAAGTGTTTATCAGAATTAAAAAAGAAAAATAAATAATGAAAAATTAATTATACATAATTAATAGAAACGCCATGAAGACAAGTGTGAAAAATAGATAGCATTTTACGTGAATTTTCTAATCAAAAGTTTACAACCGGTCATTTGACCTGTCACAGAACGTTCAGTGTTAAAGCATGAATCGTTTCCAGCATTTATGTTCTATACTTTGCTTCTCTAAACAAAGAAACTTAATTATACAACAAAATTCTAACAAAGCTTTATTTGATATTGAATATACATGTGCAAAATCATCAATTTTCTTTTAAATATTGGCAATTTTAAATAAATTATTTATTTGTCCTGTTGTGCCTTATTTAAAGAAATAAAGTGTATGAAAGTTTAATTCTGACTTCTGAAGAGTAATTGAATCTATTACGCAATTAAAGTTAAAAATAGCTCTTGTGTTTGTTTATAAATATTCACATTGAGTGTATGCTAAAGCAGATTTTCGAAAAGTTTAAAACCTTAACCATTTTATAGTTTTTAATTTGATTTCCAGAAGTAAATTTCATTTAAAGTTAGGTTTTTAAAAATATTGTTTAACGTTACATTTAAATTTAACTATTATGCAATGAAGGCAAAAAGTATTACCTAACTATTAAGCAATCGTCACATGTAAACTAAAGTTACATATCTTCTCCATTTGCATTAAATAATTTTACACATTCTTGTTACTGAAAGCAAAGAGAACAACATCTCACAAATTATACAAGGTGTTACAAAACAGTGGAACAAGAGTTTATTTCCTTAAATATTTATCCTAGACATATACTTCCAATTACAAAGTTTCATCAAATCAGGTAAGAATTTGTATGAATATACTTTGATTTCCAAAGGATTGATAATAAAAAGTTACAAATACAGTGGTACCTCCGAAAAGCGGACAGTCACGGGACCAAAAGTTTTGTCCGTTATTAGGAGGTGTCCGGTATTGGGGAGGACAACCTTTTTATAAAAAAGCTTTTGCACTTCTGTTTGACATTTGATTGAAAATTACGGCTGCAATTTTAATTAAAAAGGAAAAATTAATTAGGTAAGGAAAGAATAGCTATAGCTATTTACTACTTTACCTGTTAATTGTGTGCTAATCCTTTTATCTTGCATTAAATTATCCCAAAATACAATGCATAGCATTTTAATTACTACTTGAAAAAATCTGTTAACAAAGTTTAATTTCTCTTTTTCACACAGCAATCCTGTTTTTCAAGGTGAATGTTCATAGGATTTAGATTTGCTAGTCCCTCGGAATCTTCATTGTTCAGAAAGAACTGTTTTAATTGTTCGCTGTATTTCAGTGCTTCCGAATAATCTTTGATTTTGCAGTCTTCCATTGGCGATTCCTCATCATCATCCTCAGAAAGGGCCAGTGCTTCAGTTGTGTCTCAATGAATGAAATTGGAAACATGCAGGTTTTCTTCCTCAATGGATAAATCGTCGTCGATCTTGACATACTCTTCAACGCTGACATTTGAATCCAAATTGGCTACTAGATCCGCAAGTTCTCTTTCGCTTTTTTCAGTAGTACTGTCAGTTGCCACTTCGTTTGTACTCAAAAATGCCGCCTTCTTAAAATATTTTAGAACGCACCCAGGTTCCACCTTTTTAAGGGCTGACGTAGTCCAGGAAATTGCATCCAAAACAGATACCGATTTTGCCAACTCTTCGCTGGATTTTCAGGAGGAAATCTGTGAAAGCACATGTCTCAGAAGTAGCTTTATGTCTCCTATTTTAAAGCTACTGACAATTCCCTGATCAAGTAGCTGTAGCAACGAAGTGGTGTTAGGAGGCAAGAAAACTAAATTAATATTTTTGAGCTTTAAATCATGAGGATGGGAAGAAGCATTGCCCATGAACAGAATGATTTTTCTCTTTTGTTTTTTCATTTTTTTTGTCTAACTCCACCAACCAATCGCTCATTATCTCAGTGGTTATCCACGCTTTCTTATTTGACTTCCACGAAACACTAAGTTTTCGTACATCAATGTTCTTGAAACATCTAGGCTTCTTAGCTTTTCCAATAACAACTGGAATTTCGAAGTCTTCCAGCATGTTGCATGCAGCAAAAGAGTGAGCCGCTCTTTTGAAATTTTCCCGCCACTACATTTTTCACCCTCTAAACATAAGGTCTTTTCCGGAAGGACGCGGTAAAAGAGGTCAGTCCCATCGGCATTGAAAATGTCTCTGTCATCATATCCTTTAAGCAAAGATTTAAGCTTTCCAAACCAATCTGTTACTTCATTTGGATTTACAGATTTTTCTTCGCCACAAATCTGTTTAAAAGATATGTTGTGACGTGTCCGGAATTTTTCCAGCCATCCATTTGAGGCCTTAAATGTTTCTAATCCCAAACTTTCACCGACTTCTCTGGCTTTTTCTTGGAGCAAAACACCATTTACAGAAATGTTCTTTGCACGAGCAGAACAGGAACCATTTCATCAACAATTCGTCAATTTCGCTTGTTTCTATCTTACGAAACTTCAAATTTTTCAAATTTTCGTTCGAATTCAGAACCCACATTTTTCGAATTCCATCTTTATCCTTCAGAAGTTCACTACTCTGCGTTTTACCAACGTGGAAACGTTCGGCAAGTCTACGAACGCTCAGCTTTTCTTTTTCAATAACTTTGAAAACGTCAATTTTTTCTTTCAAATTCAATCTCTTCCTTTTCGACGTCATTTTAATCAGTTTGCACTGTCGGACTAAACTGAATTAACAAGTAAAGTTTTAGCCTCGCCAGTGACCAACGACCAAGCCCCCCAAACAGATTTCGCGCCTCTAAATTCCAAGAAACACGGGGAGTTTTGTAAGAATAGGAAGAAAGAAAGGGTGAAGGGGGCAGAAGAATACCATTGTGCACATTTTAGGGGCGAATTCCATTGTGTCAAGCACGGAAGGGAGGAGTCGGGAAAAGTTCGTTGTAAAGATGTTTAAAAATATATTTTTTGATTGCTTGTTAGAATAATTTTGAAATGTTTGCCAAAATAATTTAAAGTTTTTCAAAAATACTTGTCCGCTATTCGGAGTGTCCGCTATCCAGAGGGAATAACATGGATTGTCCTATATAAAAGGACTGGGACTCGTAAAAATGTCCGTTAATTAGAGGTGTCCGCTATTCGGGAGTGTCCGTTAAGGGAGGTACCACTGTATTACATTTTTATTTGTTTCCCGCAAAGCAACATGTCAATTAGTAAATTTTTTTTCTTACATTCAACTATTCACATACAAATTTGCATGCTTCCGTCTATAAAAATTACAGAGATATAAGAAGACAAATTTATTGACTTAGACCACTTTTCCATACCTCTCACTGCTGCTTCATTCAGTCTTTCGATGTGCATTTTTGGGATAATATGCATATTAAAAAAAATATTTAATGGGCGGAATCAGGAAATAACAATGTATTTGCTAACTCTTGTTAATTCTAAAAAATAGTCAAATAATACATTGATTAACGTATTTATAAAAATTGTTCCTCTTGTGAACTTTAGCAAACTATTCACGGTGACATAGCACTGAGGTCGTCCCAGAAACACACAGTGCTATGAAAATATTACTAATAAACAATTCAAATAAAATTTTTCAAAAAAAATATTTACCTTCAATACATACCTATATAGTCAAAACTTGTAGCTGTAATTATATCAATTGTACTTCAGAAATTCACAGTCCTTCTTTTTCAGTGAGTGATTTCTAACAACAGAAATCGAATATGTAGTGACCGACAAAGTTCTCGTTGATGCAACATGAAAGTGAATCCGAAACATAATTAGACCAATGAAAAAAAATCAAGAGCGCGCGAAGGCGAACAGTGGGTGATATTGAAGGGGGAAAGAAGAACATTAGTTGGAGCAAAACAGGCCCATCCGAAAATCCAGTTCCGGCTAGAATAGCTATTCGCCTTCGCTCATTTTGTCACTTAGTTGTACACAATGAGCGAATTTTAGCGCTTTTCAAAACTATTTTGTGTGCAACCCTATCTTATTTCTGTCTTACTATTTCATTCATTTTATGTCTTCTATTCTCATTTTATATTTTTCGTTGATAATTGAACTCTAAGTGCGGAGAAGTAAGCAAATAAGAATGAAAACGAAAATAAGAAATTTTAAAATAATTTTAGTGAGATCTTCAACTCTGCATACCTAAAAAACGAGTCGCCACTGCTTTATATTAAGCTTAATAATACGCACTACGCTAAGAACAAATAATTCAGTATTCTTGTTCAATATTAAGCTATTTTCCTGTTATACCTAAAATTTTCAAGTTTTCCTTCCATTCTTTATCAAATGGATAGTTAAAACTGTCTGCAAATGAAATTAAGTAACAGTATGAGTCATTGCCAATTTTTTTTCCATCCATGATAATTGGATGATGCACTAGTTCTAAAGCCTACGCGTAAAATAAGAAAAGAGAATGAAAAAGGAAACCTGATAATCATGAAACCCCGATAATGCATGAATATTCAATGTTATCGTAAAATCTGCAACTTCACTAAGCGCCACTGTTGTATGCTTTTTATTTTTGTTCTTCTAAAGGCTTAGCGAGAAAATCCGGGATCCTCTAAAAGCTTCTTGCTTTGACATTTTTATTTAAAGCGCGATTAAACGCAGGCATCGTTAATTGTTCGACTGGATGCATAGTGATTAAAATAAATCAAGCTTCATTTTTCATGAGAGCCCAATTTGAATTCTTTTTCTGGGCGTTGAACTAATACAAGCGTAAAAATGGAATAAAATATAATATCCAAAATAAGTCCTGGAAATATTCGAGTCATTTGACACTAAAGCTGACATAAAGCCTTAACATTATTGATAAATTCTTCTTTGCATAGACTAATAGTTGCAGGGGAGATATGACTGTAGGGGTGTGCATTAAAAAAACTAATCAAGGCATACGCATTAAAATACCTCATCAGGGGGTACACGAGTGAAAAAAGGTTAGGAATCCCTAATCAGGGAATGAAGAGTAGTCTACTAAGGACTTAATAATTAGTAAAAAATTGTAACCCAAGTGTCATTTTAGTTTAAATAATAAGTATTAGTTTTGAACATTAGTATTAGAATTATTTATAAACTATTTACAATTTGTGTTTATTTTTTGTGAATTAAATTCATGATAGTTTTTAACTTTAAACCTAACGGATCTTCCCAAGGAGTAAGAATGTTTCAAATTTTCTATCCCGATATCCCACGGTCGGGCCTTTAGAAATTTTTGATCGCATTTTTCATCGTGCATATCACGGTTTACAGTTGTTATGTTATGCTACGGATATTTAAAAGACAAATTTTATATATAATTAACAATTTATATCCCACATGTTCAACTCAGATATATCATGAAAACTGGGGAATTTCATAGCATTTTGATTTTAAAATACCGCTGTAAATGTACTCAGAAAGTATACGTCATTACTTTGTAAGTGTGTAAAGTAATTTTGTGCAGTATATATAATACTTACAAACGAAACCACACATTCCAAAAGCATTAAAAGAGCTCCAAATAGATAACCGCAGACAAGAGCTAATTGAATAGTTCATATCCAATAATAAATAGCTGGCCCATTTAGGCCAAATGTTATGACATTTAAAGTTTTGACTTGATTCATTGCACTGACATTAGATGTTATTAGAGTGTTAGTGCCGAGGCACTTTTACTCAGAATCAGTGTAACAGCAATGAAAAACTTTATGTAATTGTACCTTTGGAGGTGATTCAGAGGAGACAGAAACACAAAACAAACAAACAACAAAAAAATCTAGAAGAGAGTCCCCCCAGAAAAAATGGAGCAAATGAATTGGAATGAGAGTAGTGGGAGGCAAATGGGAGCAAAAATCATTATGGAGGCTTGAGCGGGAGGGTCCATTTAGTTGTAGCATAAGGGAATGGATATTTTCCGTTATTGTTAGTGAATTTCAATTGTTCTAAAATTGCAGGTTTATTATTTCTGGTGATTTTCTGGAAGAACTTCCTTGAGATAACTTGGATATGATTTTCTGTTGATTTCAGCTTGAGGTGTTTCTGTAAAACATCATTTCGTATATACCAAGGAACACTGCTCATAATTCTCAAGATCCTACTTTGCATACTTTGCACATTTTTGAGATGAGTTTTGGCAGCAAGATCCCAGATTTGCGATGCATAAGTAAAGATAGGACAAAGAATCTACTTAAGCAGAAGCACCTTGTTGTTGAGGGAAAGTGGTGATTTTCTACCGATTAAAGTTGTGATCACGTGAACCTTCGCGCAGAATTTATCAGTATTATATTAAATGTGGCTGCGGAAAGTAAGTTTGGAGTCTAAGATTAAACCAAGGTAGTTAACCTCCTTGTCCAAGACAGCTCTTCTTCAAAAAAGGTGAGAGATTGTAGATTATTCCTAGGATGTCCTTTACCGAAGATTACAGATCCAGTCTTGTCGGAGTTAATGGCAACACGCCAGAACGTGCACCATTTTTCGATTTCAATAAGACCAAGTTGAAGAGTTCTTATAACAAATTTAGTAGTGCTGGTACCATCACCGAAGAAGCAGTTTGTGATGTGGTTGTTCATATTAAAATCTGCAGTATAAACAGTATAGAGAAGGAGGCTTAGAATACTTCCTTAGGGCGTGCCAGCTTTAATAAGGCCTGTTTCAGAAAGGTTACTATTTAATTTAACTTTAAATCTTCTATTACGCAGGAAAAGAGTTATGATATCAATCAGATAATGCGGTAATTTATTTGCAATCAGTTTGTAAATTAGGCATTATGCCACATTGTCAAATGCCTTGCGGACATCGATGAAAACTCCACCAGTATAAAGTTTGTTGTTGAATCCACGAGTGATTAAGTTGGTAATACGAAGAAGCTGATGTACACAGCCGTGGTTGGGGCGGAAGTCATATTGCTCATCAGGAATGATTTGAAGATCAGAGCAGTGTTCTTTTAGTCCGGCTATAATGACTTTTTCATAGATTTTTCCTCGATTACTCAGGAGGCTGATAGGTCTATAATTTCCTGTTAGTTTATGGTTTTGTCCAGGCTTTGGAAACATGAGCACATGTGCAATCTTCCAGGATGGAGGGAATAGTGGTGAAACAGACATTTGTTAAATACCTTGGTGATACAAGTGAGCAGATTTGGAGGAATCATCTTGAGTGCTTTATTCGGTATGCCATCTGGTCCATTATTTTCTGGATTGATCTTTTTGATTATAGAATTTCGAGGCGAGAGGTAAGCTTGATATTGTTGTCATTTCTGGTGCTATTGAGGAAATGCTGAACAGCTTTATTAACTTCGGAGATGTGTCTATTGTCGCAAGGCTCAGGGGTTGTCTGGAAGGAATTTTCAAGCGAGTACTTAAATGCTTTCGCTTTTCCGAGGGGGTGTACTTGAGCCCATCCGTATCAAGAATAGGAGGGATTTTGTGAAACTTCTTTGAGAATTTCCGAGTTGCGTTGTTGATAGAAAGGTCTTCCTGATTGAGGCTAAGAAGCCATTCTGTGCAAGAGTCTTGATCATATTGTTTGATGTCAGCTTTAATTTCATTGGTGAGCTGGGTGGATTTCCTTTTAAATCTGGGGTCATAGGTAATTTGCCATCTCTTTTTGATTTCATTTCTGAGGGTGATTTTATTTGTAATGCGAGGAGGCAACTTCCTTTGAGTGTCATTGATAATTTTTGCTTTAGAAGATTGGTTTATAGCTGTAAGAATTACAGCCGTAATTTTGTTGATGGCCTCGTCGATATCCTTAGTTGAATTGGTACTGGGATTGCCTGGAATTGCCTCTTTGGCAATATCATAAATTTTTATCCAATTGGTTGTTTTCAAATTTTTGGTGATGGCAGGACTGTTTGCATTTATGTCGATTTCAAAGGATACCGGATTATGATCGCTGCATAGTTCATTTAAGGAAGTTGCATCACCCGAGGAGAAATTCTTGAGTACACTAAAGTCAAGCGTGCTTGGATTGTTGCTATTGTGCGGGAAGTGTGTGGGCTCGGGAGGAGCAAGAAGATTAAGGTTATTGTTACAGATGTAGTCGTCGATGATGTTTCCATTTTGATTACGTCTTCCCAAACTTCAGGCGCTGTGCTTAGCATTGAAATCGTCAACTGCAATGCACTTATTATTTGAATTAAAAATTCTGTTGAGTTCATCGGTAGAAATGATACGGTGAGGAGGCATATAAATGCTTGAGACAGTATTTTGTTGAGAGGTCGAAAGGATTATGGCATTGGTAGTATTTTCAAAAGAGTCAGAAGCGATAGGAGTTGGATAGTGATCGATTGAATTTCTTATTAGTAAAGCAGTTCCACCATCACGATGAGGGAGTCTGTCTGTTCTATATGTTGTGTAATTAACTAATTTAGGTTTATCTCCAGGGTTTAGGTGA
Organism: Araneus ventricosus; assembly: GCA_013235015.1. NCBI lineage: Eukaryota > Metazoa > Arthropoda > Arachnida > Araneae > Araneidae > Araneus > Araneus ventricosus. Next base: position 14,695 of record BGPR01017871.1, on the reverse strand, counting down.
GTTTCCTGGATTGCAATGACATCCGGCTTCAACTCCTGGGTGAAGTCTTTAAATTGGCTGTATTTGGGCTTAATGCCCCTAGAGTTCCAGCTGACAACAGTTAAACAATTGTGCCGATGACTATTGATGTTTTTCTGATTTGGATTTGATGGAAGTTAGCTATTTGGCTGAAGAAGGAGGACATCATGGAGGTCATCATGGTTGACATTTGGTTGAAAATTTCTTCTTCACTTGATGGAATTTTATGAGATAGTTCCACTGGGTTAAGCTGGGTTATTGGCTTCAAGTTCGAATCAAATTTTGGGGTTTCATTGACTTTCGCAAGTGCTGCTGTATCAGACCATGCGTTAGCAGGTGCTGTTGGGGAAGATTTCCTGTTCAGGGGTTTTTGGGGCAGCCTGAATAATTGACTGTGTGATTGCTCTTTCAATGTAAGCAAGTTGCATGAGTTTTTCTAACTTTAGGACAATCTCTGTACCAATGGTTTTCCGAGCATTGAATGCATCTGGGATCTCTAGTACATCTACATAATGGAAATAATCCTTACATTTGTAACATTGGCCCGGCATTTGTTTTTTCCTCAAGGACTCAACAGAGACTCTCATTTGCCCAATATATTCAAGATAGTAGATTTACTTGGATTTAAGGATTTTCTGTAAAACCACTAAGAGAAGTAGCATGTTTTTGTTAGATTTTCTGCGTCGCAGGGGGTGATATAATTCGGGAGTAAAATCTTGGCGTGCTAATTCTTGCATTATGACGCTAACACCATGTTCTGGATCGAGGTCTCGAATAGCAACTTTGATTTTTTCGTCATTAAGTTCGAAGGTGTGGGATTTAAGACCATCTTTAGTTATTTACCTTTGAATTTTACGGTGGATTTCACTTGTGGGAGGAAAGATTTTTAATTTGTCGCTAGAGATAATTCGACCAGTAACTAGCTCTTCAGTTAATCCTGAGAGAGTTTGCAGGAGCTGCGGTACATTTTTAAGATTATCAATCACTATTGGAGGGATATAAGGAATCTTTTCTTTGATAGAACGTTCTTTTTCATTTTGAGGTGTTTGAGTTTGTTGAAAGTTTTTCAAGTTTAGGTTATCTTGCTTTTCCAGAATTCTTTTCAGAAATATCCTGCTGGGTGGCTCTACTAATCTCATCATCGCTATTCATGGAGGTGTCTTCCACCCGAGGGGATCACCATCTTCATTTTCGGAATTTACAAAGCGATTGCTTGTATTTATTTCACATTAAAAGGATTGTTTAATCTTTTTTGAAGCATTTTTATCTTTCTGAGGGGATCTCCTATTATTCTTACTTTTTTTTGTTAAATGCATTAGATGTGGAAGAATATTCACTATCAAAACCTCCATCGGAAAAGATATTATTTACATGGGAATTTGTATAAGCATTAGCAATAATTTGGCTGGACAACAAGGTTGTAAGAATACTAATTTTCCTGTGCAAAATACGGTTAAGAGACCTATCTAGCATATGGATAGCATTCGATAATTCAACAGATTGGGGGGAGGGGCTTTTCCGAAATATCAAGACATGCATCAATTTTTAAAAATAAATATCACACTTCTCTATACCGGTACACTTAGAAATATCGTTACTATTACAAACACTAAGAGCAAAGTTTAAAGAATCGGCTCTTACCCCTTCTCTGGTAGCAATCATCTCGTTTGAGTAGCCATATATCCTTTAATTAACACAGTTTTGGTAAATACAGGAATAACAACACACACGTAATCCAGAAGCAAAGTTCGCTCTAGAGAACTAACACCCGAAATAGGTGTAATGCACAGCGCTTCAACGAACTCAAGATAGGTAAGAAGTCAGCGCGACTGCTGTAGGTCCACACGGTAAACGACGCGAGTGGGTACAAGTCCAAAATGTAAACACTGATGTGGGAGGGACGGGGGAGGAATCATCTCCAGTCGGAGGTCGAAACGGAGAACTTTTAGCTTAGCGCGCGGCCGCTAGGAAGAAGCTCATCTCAGATAGCAATGGAGAATCGAAGTGGATCCAAGCGGGTTGTAGAGACGATCTTCAACTTGCATCGCATCAAGCAGTAGAAAGCAGCAATCCAACGAATCCTTTATCCAAAGTGCGGCTTGACTTAAGAACAATGTGCGGTCCGCCAAGTTGAATTCTTTTCCCGCGCGAAATTAATTTATCGCCAAATGTGGTAACCTTCTTCATTTTGTAGGCAACCCTAAAACTTTGCCAGAATTTCTAATTTGTGCCAGAATGTCAGAAAATTCATGTTAAATTTCATACAATTTTATGCAGTATTTGCAATTTTCTGTGCTATTTCCAATTTTATTTACTATTTACATTTTTTTGTTACGGCTGTCAGTAGAATCGCCGCCATCTTGACACCATTCAAGATGGCGGATATTTGGCGACTTTTTGGATGATTGGCGCAATTTTCCAGTTTGGCGAGAAACCGCACATTGTTTTTAAGTCTTACCCAAAGTGCCTCATGATCAATTCTATTACCATCTTGAATGCGACAAGAAGTTAATGATGATTTGATGGTTTGGCTGCAGGTGCCATCACCTGCATTTCTTGGCAATTATAAGCTTGTCATGAATGAATGAATTATACACAAAAAAATTTCTTTTTTTGAGAAAGGTTGACTTATGCCACAAGTGCCCGTAAGAAACGCTCGAAACGTTTAACTACTGCCAACACCACTTATAAGTTATAAGCGCCATCTAGCAAGAATGCGGTGTCAATTAGCAAAACAGAAACATTGTTAGAGATAATGCATTACATTCATAGCAATATTATGCAGATTTGATTGGTTATCAGATTCCAATTAGACCTTATATGAAACTAAATTAATTGAAATTGGAAAAAAAATGAAAGTAACAGCCGCTTAGACGAAAAATTAAACGGGGATTCGTAACATAATAATCTTTTACTTCATGGACGTTTATCAGCTATTTTCTGGAAACTGCCGAATTTTATATCATTATGTGTACAAAAACAGTGCTATCAAAAGTGTAAGGCAACTCTGCACATCATCAATATCTAACTGTCCAAGCACCTTTTCAGGTTTAAGTGATTTAATAGCGATAAGGAAATAAATAAATAAAGGGAAATCGAACATCTACACCGATCGTCGTGCCATAATATTTTATGTTTGATTGCATTGGACGTTGTTATCTTTGTATAAAGATTTTTTCATCACTCCATTTACTTAATAAATATAGTTTTGATAATAATTATTATAGGGAATAATAATTATTTTTACTTAGTAAAACGAGAGCTAATAAAACACTACATTAATTACTAACGATCATCCTTCTTTATTGCTTGCAGTTAAAGAAGGAAAAGCGTTTTTACACGAGCTTGTTTAAACTGATTTTAGATTTCTTATTAAAAGTAATGAAAAACATTGCACTTATATGAAACTGGTATTGCTTGCTGTTGTGTTTTAAAGCCATGTAAAAATGCTTTGTCTGTGATAATATGCTAAAGAAATATTCAGAAAAAATGCTAAAATTTCGAGTAATTTTTAATTAAATAAAAATCTATTTAAAATTTTGCAAAATTCTTTCTTATGAGACACCCACTATGTACTTGCCACAGAGAAGAAGAATCAGACGTTTAACTCCCATAGACCCTAATGGCAACTTTTTTAACATTGCGTTTCACATAGACAGTACGCCACTGGTGGGCTCCAAACTAACCGCAATACGTCATATCTGTAACGTCACCGTGACGCGAATGGAAGCAAAACCAATCCCTATCGTCATGACAACGATGTAAACAATAATTAGTATTTATTGAATTTCAACTCGTTTCTCGACTATTATTGAATTTATGAATAACCAATTTTTTTATATATTGTTAATTTAAAAATGTTATTGTTCTAATAATAATGTCATTTATTATTTATATAATTATTTTAAATCTCTCAATAAATTGGCTTTTTCTTTAAAACAGAAATTAAAAGAAAATTTGGAATATCATTCAAAACGTTGAAAAATTGATTTGCCTGTTTCCTAGGGGACCAATAATTTATAGCAAGTGGATGTATAATTTAAGAAGATTAAAGTTTTTTTCATATTATTCATTTCATTTATCCTTTTTTGAAAAAAGATCTTTCTGATAAGATCATTTTTTTTAAATAGGAAATTAATTTTTATTGAATTAGATATTATACTATCACTTTCAGAATATGTTAAAACTTCAAAGATAAATTAATTTTTCATAAATTCACATTCAATATTATTGAAGACATAAAAATTGTTAAAATGTAATTTCCATGGAAGAAATTCACTAGTGACTTTCTTGCACTCTGCAGGAAATCAAATTTGTTGTTTTAGTTAATATTACACTATTTCTTTCAAAGTATTTTGAAATTTCAACAATAAATTAATTTTTAATAAATGCACATTCATTCTTGGACAATATTTAAAAACTAATAGAATGTAATTTCCATAAAGAAAATTCATTTGTGTATTTTTTTAACTAGAAATTTTTTTAATGTGTTATCACTATACTATCTCTTTCGGAATATGTTTAAACTTCAACAATAAATTAAATTTTAATGAATTCACATTCAATATTATTCAAAATACTAAAATTGATAGAATATAGGTAATTAATTCACTTGTAATTTTCTTAAACTCTGAAAGAAATTGCATTTGTCTCTTGAGTTAATATTATACTATCTCTTTCAGAATATTTTAAATCAGTTTTGAATAAATACGCATCAATTCCTTTTCAAGATACGAGTATTGACAATATACAAATATTGGTAGAATGTACTTTCCACAGAGAAAATTCATTTGTGAAATTAAAGTTTCAGAATTTTTCCAACCTCCTCCCACGAAAATTTAAATCCTTTATCTGGTTATGAAACAAGATGCTATAATAAATACAAAATACTTAAAAGAATGTCACATTTTATTGAACAAGCATAATAAGTTATAAAACATAACATTTCTAGCAAATAAGTGCATAGAAACCAGAGCTAATTGTTATATACAGAATAAAAATATTCTATATAAGAAAGTGTTATAAAAAAACCAATAGCTAGATTTTAATCGAATGAACTTAGCACCTAGGGTGGCCCTATCAGGAGTTTTGGTGATACTATTTCTTTGGGAACATAAATTAAAATTAGACAAAAAACATTCACGTTAATTGACAAAATATTGACACAAATTATTTGTTAACTATTTTAAGCCAGATTATTTACTGATATCATAATCTTTAAAATCCCAAAAAAACTGTATGGTTTTCTAAAATTTTAGCATCATCTACCATTAACTTTTTACATTCATAAAGCCACAAATATTTTTAGGGAAATAACTTGAAATATAAGATAACACATTTTCTTCAACATTATCTAAGATATTTTTAAATGTAAGCTGTTCACATCATGTTGTACACTTTCCACTGCACAATCTTCAGAGCTTATAATGTCTAAATAACCCTATTGAGTTTTGTAAAAAGATGTTATAGTAAATGCAAAAAATCTCAAAAAATAATGTAACAATTTAATGGAATAAGCATAATAAAATACAAAACATTGTTAATACATAGCATTTCTAACAAACAATGCGTACTAACCAGATTTATTTGTTATATATAGTAGTAAAAAATAGTCAATATAAGGGAATGTAGTTTTTAAAAAAATCAATAGCTGGGGTATAACAGAATGTTCCTTCATGCCTAAACTGGCTCCTACCATGAGTTAAAATTCCCGACAAACTTCTCTCCTACTGCCCAGCATAGGAAAAGGTTCAATTTGATATTATAATTTCTGATTAAATATTTTAGGCAGAATTTTTCTTTTCTGGAAAAATATTTATCAGCTTAAACATATAAAAATTATTAAAAATATCATAAAAATAAAAAATTACAAATGCAAAACATTTAAAAATTTATCCTTGCTCTTTGTCATCTAGTTGATTAAAAATATTTAAATTACTAACTATTATAAATACATTAAAATACTAACTATACAAATACATTTTACTATAATCAAATTTACTAACACCATATTCTATAGAAAATAATAATAAAAAACCTGTATGATAATCTAAAGTTTTAGAATCATTTATGAGTAACATTATGCATTCTATACATTCATGATAACAAATTTTTTAAGCAAAATAACCTAAAATATAAGATAAAATATTTTTCTCATTGTCTCCAGAGCTTATGATATAATTTCTTTTAATCAAAGGAACTGAAGTTAGTTAGGGTGTATGTATCATCATTCTCACATTTTTTAAAGATGATAACCTTTTGAAAACAAATGCAAAAAAGCAATTTCTCAAAATATAATATGACAGTATAAAGGGTGTAATGATAACTTAGAAACAGACTCATTATCAGAGTACACAAAGAAAATCAAAAATTTATTTTCTGAAATACAGTAGAAAATTGCTGCATTGTTAAAACATCTACTGAAGCTATGATCAACAGAATCATTCGAGGTAAATATAAATCAATAGATATAATATAAATTAGTTCTTCTTAACATAAATGCCATTATAAACTTCATTTATTAACTAAACTTGACAGGAGTGGAGTTTGGATTTTTATGGCGCAAGAGCCGGCTTTGACTATGCTGCGCCAAGACATATGTCAGTAAACTTGTAAGACACAGTTCTATCAAATTTTCAAATCACAGAGTAACACTTTCTCCCCATTATTCCAAAAGTTCCTTTTTATTCTATGAACTATATTACACATAGATACTATTCCTCTGTTATCTTCTCAGTTATCCTGTACAACCTGCAACTGCAAAAATCTCAAAGGTCCTGAAAGGACAAACAAAATTTCATCAGAATCCATTTCTATAACATAAATTTCCTTATATTAAAAACACTACTAAATTTTTATGCATTACTATTAATAAAATATTCACTTCAGAGGGTCTTTGACCAGGACTAATAATTCGAATTCTAAGTAATTAACAATATAATTAACTTTTTTGTGTCAAATTGTGATAATTAAAACCGATCAAAATATTTTGGTATTCTAAATAAAGTATTACCTAATATGCTTATCAGAAAAGCTTTATTTTATTTATACAAAAGAGTATTCAAAGTTTAATTTTCATCTGTAAAATCTCTACATTATTAATAAAAATTAATAAGAATCAGAAATATATTCTTAAAATAGAATTTAAATTTGTGAAAAAAAAGATGTTATATACAGTTAAACTGATTTATTTATAATGTATACTTACTTATAGCAGCAAATAAATTGATGTAACATTGTAATATGAGTAATAATATAATATATACAAATTGTAATATAATCAACTAGTTAACATTAACTAGACTACAGAGTTTCTTATTGAGTTCTTTTGTTTAATAGCGTTTCACATCAGATCACTTTTAAATTAGAACGCTTAATACACAATCAAATATTACTTTAACTTTCACCAAAAATAACAATTTTCATACTATTCCATAATACAAAGCAACTCCTCAAAATCAAAATAAACTAAAGATGCTAGAAAACTTTATCTTAGTATCTACAATATAGTTATGAATGTATTATTTCATACATAATTTATAATATTTAGCGGTATTTCTATTAACATAGGATCTCAAATATAATTTCAACTTTACTGATAAAAGAATTACAGCTCGTGGAAATTATTATAACAGTTAACAATAAATATTTTCACAGTAATAGTAAAAGAAGGTTATTTTTATTCCCAGGTCTTTATTAAGAAATAAATCTATAAAAATACAGGAATGCATGCATTTTTCTTATAGTGCATCCGGCGTAAACAGTATTATTCCTTTAGGATGAGAAGTTTTAGTCAGCGAAAATAGCACGGAAAAAAAACCCTAAACTACATTATTTTATTTATAAAAGTGAATGTTCCAAGCTTCTGATTAACTTAAATCGATTTTGATATAAGTTATGAAACACGTATTAAACTTACCTGTTCTTATCAAGATGGACGTCGACCAAACATGGCGGCAACCTTGGTGTCCCGTTTGAAACGGCCGGCGGCGAAATTTAAAGTGGCTAGTTCTCTTGGATTCCACTGGGAGCGCTGAAATAAACCTCGGAGTGAGACCTGATTCTTTTTCTCTATGCTACTTGCCTAATTTGGTATTTCTCTGTGAAATTGTCTGTCTGGTAGAGTTTTTGCAAAGATTTTTGCTTCACGCATGTCGCAATTTACCAATAGTATGCCACATCGAATAAAAATTAGTATACTACAAACACAATTATAATTCTTATACCTCTAACCCACCATTCTACGATTATATCGGAGCGCTGCCAACATCCAAAAAAATCTCATATGCTGTTATACTTAGCCAGCACCAGGAAGTACCAGCAGTTTGTAATTTTAAAAGTCCCGAATTAATTAAGATCCCGAACGAACGAAAGATATTCTTAGTGGTGCCTGCGGCTCGTCAGAGCCGCTAACCACAGTCGACTGTAGCTTGCAGCAGGGGAGAGGGTAGAATGTTCTTGAGACTAGCGTCTGTATCCCAAACTCTTTCCCTATGGGATGGGCGAATCCATCTCAAGTAGTAGTTTTCGTAGGTGGGGAAGTTTGACAAGGAGGGACTCACTCGGAATCACTTGGGAAAGGGTTTGGGATCGAGCAGAGCCCTCTAGTAGACGCTAGTGAAGTTATAGGAGAACACCGTGCCGGGAATGAGATTATTGCGTAGTTAATTCATGCGCTGAAAATAATGCTATTTAGGAAGTGAATTACAGATCTGTCGAGATTTTTGGTAGTTAAAGATGATTTCCTGTTGCAATATCTTTCTTAAAACAGCATTAAAAATCATATTGCGCACATAATTAAATTAGTTCATCCGAGTCCCAAAAAACAAGTTTGACAGTATTTCTTATGAGTAGTTTCACATAATAACAATTTACTCTAAGGATTCATAACATAATCTTATAAAGTGCCTATCCTCAATCACATAAGAACTGTGAATATTATGACTGAACATAAATGTTAGTTTTAATAATTTTGTCTTGAAATGTATCAGCTGCTGCAATATTGAAGGTAATGTGTTTATGTTAAAGAAATTGTTGTATGAAATAAAACAAACCAATATCCAATTTATTCTAGTTTGATCTCTTTATTTGGTGTGATTAGATTTTATTTAATCTTATACATTGCAAAGTTTTAAGTGAAAGTGAGTTTTAAGCATGTTAAACTCTTTTGCATGGCAAACCTAAATTTTACGAAATTTCAGTAGATAAGCAAAGAGAAATTCCTATCTTGAATAAATAAAATGAGTTATTGATTCTAATAAAAGTTTTATGCAAAATTTTGCAAACCTGTGTTACCTATATCACTTTTATATAGATATAAAGTAAAACAGCATTAAAATGAATCCACAAAAAGTAAACACTCTTTTTTTTAAGTATGACCTCTCATAAAACAACTTGCTGCCACAATGTTTACATCGTGTTATCTCAGAAAAAGTGAAGTTTGTGATTTTCTTTTCTCTTGTTTTCCAATGTGTTTGTAAAATAAATTATGCTGACTTATCAAAACAGAAAAGATTAATAGCATTTACTACCACTCTTACAAACTGCAAAACCCACCTAATGTAACTGAAATTACTGAATGCATGCTTAGATTTGATCTTGAATTCAGAACCAATATATCTGATAACTCTGATTCTATTGTACTTAAAACTACTGGGCTTTTAAAAATTCTTTTTAAATATGGATGTCGCATAATTCAACATAATTTAATTTTTTTCTACTTTGTTGTTTCGATAGTATCTTTCTAAGTAACTTTCTTCACCTACCCTAAAATGACATGCAAGTCAATTAACATACATATTATGCATTACCCAATTCTCTTGAAGATTCTCAACATTGTTGAATAAAGTTAAAAATATTTTTTATTTTATCTATCTCTTCTAGCTGAGTAATATTATGACAATGAATAAAATAAGTTTTACTAGTGAGCAGATAAGTCAAAGTATATAATCCATTTCTCAAAATATAATGAACCTTTTCAACATGTAAAATAAATCATGTTTCAACTAATTGTCTAGATCACTTTTACATACAAAAAAATTAAAACAGCATTAAAATGAATCTACAAAAAGTAAACAGTCTTTTTTAAGTATGACCTGTGATAAAACAACTTGCTGCCACAATGTTTACTAGTTCTTATATCATGTTAGTGATTTTCTTTTTCTCTTGTTTTCCAATGTATTTGTAAAATAAATTACATTGACTTATCAAAACAGAAGCTATTACTTAATTTAATTTCAAAAATGAGTATTCGACATATAGCTGATCATAAAAATGTAAAGGAAAGAAATTTAGCATTTTTTTATTTTAAAGAAATTTGTGGCTTCACTGTGAAAGGCTATTTTTCCTCCAAATAAGTTATCATCAAAATGTAATTTAAATTGTGTATTTAATTTATAGCCATACATGAGTATACAGGATATTCAAACTTCATAAAATTCAATATTACTTTCAAAGATTCATTTTTAAAGACTACCAATTTGTGCAAGAACCCTCATCATTTTGTTTCTCTTATCAATTTAGCTTTTGCAATGCCAATATCTTTGTGAATACTAATGATATTGAAGTTGGCTTATATATCGGGCTCTCAAAGTTATGAAGGAAAATTATGCTTCGTTTCGACCATGCACAGTAAAAAATTGCTCAATGTGTGGTTTCACTGCGAAATCAATGAACGTTAAAGGGTTAATTGCATTTTTTTGATTGTCAAGCATATATTCGAAAATGTTTTTGTAATACAATAATTAAAATTAATACAATTTGTTCATTGAAGTGCTGAATGATGTTGCATAAGAATATTAAATCATTTAACCAATCTATATTTGAAAATTCATCATAATTGTTTTTTCCTTCAAAAAGAGCTTTATTTCTTGTAATAAATTGGCAAACCGATTAACCGCAACTGATCCATTGAATCTTGTTGTATGTCAACATCTCAGAATATTGATACTCTATTTCCGTTAATAATTGTGAAAATTGTCGTTTCTGAAGACCTTGCATTTATAAAGTTGATGGCTTTTATTACAACTGGCATTACATTGGAAAATATTTTTAAACCTTGCTTCACAAATAGAACTTGAAGGTTAATTATACAATGAAATTCAATTTCTTAAGCTGCTGAATAGAATCATTGCTTTTTTGCCACCATATTGGGTGCATCATTTGTTATTACAGAGACAATTTTCTGTAGGTCAATATCCATTTCTTTAAATGCTTTATTAAATTCATTAAAATATCAAGACTAGTACACCTCCCTTTTGAATATTAATTTCTTTGACTCTTCTTTCATTACATTGCCTAATTTATATCAAGAATTAATAATTTAATTAAGAATTAATTGCTAATTTATTGCAAGAAAAATCTGCTAGTTGTGCATAACCATTTACATAATCACTCTCATCTAAAGCAATTAAATATATTTCTACACACTTTAAATCATTATGTATTTACCAAGATTGTATTGTGACATATTGGTAACTCATTTATATGCTTTACAATTGAATATTTTTCTTTAAAATCTGCAAAGTATCACTACATTCTAAAAATGTTTGTTTTACAAATTCTAAGAGGTTTCCCATGGTGAGGAATGCAATAGGTTGATAGAAAAGTAGCAGCTGTAATGTTATTATTTGGAATCAAAGAAGTTTTTAAAACACAGGTTAATTTTTTAATACTTTCGATTGTCTGTTCTCTCTTTCACGTCTTAAAAAACGTTTGAAAAAATCAACGCATTGGGTAATTTAAAAAGCCTTTGGGACTTGATGTTTGACTTGCAATCATAGGTTTGCCACCACTGCTATAGTCAGAGTGGGAGATGGATTATGGTATTTGAAAGATATTAATGTTGAAGGCATAAGTTAATGAAATTCAATATTACAAAACTTAAGTTGTAGAAGTACCCGAGTTCAGCCATTTTATTGAAATATAACAAATGTACCAAAAAATACAGTGATCGAACAAAATTCATAAATGCCAACATTGGAAAGGTGGCTGTCCATAGCAGAAGGTCTACCAGGCACACATATACGTAAACAGATATGTTAAAATTTTGAATTTATGATCGTATATTTCATCATATTTTAAATAATCCAAAATTTCTATTTTTATGAAAAATATTTTATCTGAATAAATGATACAATAAATGTGTAAATCACTATTATTAGAAGAATATGAAATAATTATGACATTTTTCAAAAACATGAAATGTAGAAAAAAAATCTGGATTGTGATGTCATCAAGGAATACAGGTAAAACGACTGTGTACGAGGGGAATAAAACTCGCTTCCGTAAAAATTTAAATCTTATCCATAGTTTGCAGAAATTTTTGAGAAAATCCATTATAACTATGGAGAATCTGTAATGGTTGGCATGTATGAAAATTTATCTGGTTTTAGGTTAACTTAATTTTCTTATTTTCATTGTTTGTAATTTTGTGCCACTTTCAGTTTTGACTTTAATGGCTCCATTATTCCAACAATTCATAAAATCCTTACCTCAGTGAATTCCTACATTATTCCAACAACTTGGAGTGCTTGAGCCCACGCATTTTGGATAATCATATGCAAGCTGTCGTACTTGTTTGTAAGTCGGACCTTAGTACATATTTGAACTTTTAATAATATAATCACAAAGCATTCTTTCTTGACCTGTGGTGAAAACTTGTTGGCATGTAAACTTGGAGCTAAAGCAGTTGGATAAAGTATCCAATGTTATGTTATCATCAAGATCAAATGTTTTACTTTATTTTAATCTATAAATTAATGTAAAATAGGTCATTCCATATAATGTCTCCAGCTGTTCTAAGAAACATGCCATCTTGAAATGCTTGCATAGCCTTAGAAATCTTTTTCTTCTTAAATCATCTTGCTCCAAATCTCAAAGTTACTTAATTAAATTAATACTTCCTTAACATGAGGGATACATTTTAACAGTGTTGAAAGGTGCCATTAAGTTTAAAGTGTTATAACTCTCTTTAGAAAAGGAATTTCTAGTTGCCAATAGTATTGTTATATGCAGAATATCTTAATTAATTTGGCGAATAAATCAACT
>BGPR01017870.1:0-31786 GCA_013235015.1 Araneus ventricosus | reverse complement strand
TTGAGGAGGAAGAGTAGATGGCGGCTCCGAAAGTATGAATGGAACATGGATGAAGTATCGTGGGGAGATTTCGGGGTGCATAGAGCATGTTTTGAGGATTTCTCACGAAAATTTCGTTAGCAGGACAGCTGCCATCTTTGCAATATGAGGCCTAGAGTTGTCCTAGAGTAGCGCTATCGCTACCGAAAGTCAGTAGCGGACTGGGTCTCAAAATAGGGGTTGCCAGGAGTCAATGGGGGTCCACTCAAATCTACAGCCATCATATATATATATTTAAGTTTATTTATTATAAATATTATAAATTAGAATTTATAAGTTAACACATAATGTATTCCTATATTGCTAATTACTAATAACAGTACATACATATTCTATATATTATTAAAAGTGAGAAATGAAAAATATAAATACATATTTATGATTGAATTTGAAATAATTCTGGTGGGAATATAGCATATTGTATATTTGGAACTACACTGTTAATTTGAAAACTTTTTAACCAAACTAAAAATAAAGTGTGGAGAGCACAGAACACTTTCTTGAAAGAGAGTTCTGTTTCTCTATCTAACGCACACATCTCCTGAGGGCCCATACTGACTTATGTGTAAGGGGGCCCACTTGCCATCAAGCAAGCTGGCAACCTGGCCAGTCCGCCACTGCCGAGAGGTAGCTCCTACGCTTGATTTTGATGGCCAGTTTAGGCTTCAGTAATATGTGGCAGTACCGTTGAAGGTTAAGTGTTTATGCCCGTTCTACCTAATCTATGAATGAACGTCTTCCTTCGTCGTAAAAGAGAATGAACATCACTTTTCTGGCAGACTGGTGTGTTCTCCAACTGGAAACACCGCCCTTCGGGTTGTCAGGAGCAGGGATGTGAGAACATGTGTGCCGCAACTCCATGCTCTATCGTCAAACACATTAACTCACCGAGATTGGACATTACACCACCCTGTACCTATATCTACTCGGGTTATTAAAACCTTGCCATACGATTTTATTTAACCTCCTAATTAGATGCCACCACCCATTTGGGATATTTTTTATTATTATTTCCATCTATTGAAGATGGTAAAGGATACTTGACGCATTTAAGCGTAAGATGATTTTTGTATTTAAAACTAATTGTTACAATGACTTAAATGCGGATTTAAATAGCAAATATTCTGTAACTCTATGCACGTATCAGAGAAGTCATTGTATGTTAAGGGGTTAAACGAGTTTAACGGATGCAGTTTATTGCGACTAGACAACAGTCTTCTTTTCATTCGGCCACACCTTCTATTTCTATTTAAGCTAACTTGAGATTTCTACCCAAAGAGTTTATGCTCATACTGACGTCAATTAATTATCACAAACGGTATTTTTTTATTGATTTATTGTATGCAGACACCACTTTATAGTCCGCGTAAGTGATCAACAATAAGTGAATCAGAGTTAGAAAAAGGGCGCAAGAGCCAAATAATCAAAATTCGTCTTTTTTGCATAAAATGTGCATTATCGTTTATTTTTAACTGTAAAAAAGAAGGACAAAACCACTAAGCACAACACTAATCTAAAGAATCTCACATAAAGATTGGTCAAGGAAAATAAATAAGAAAATCGGAAGTGTTTTGGGTTTACTTCCACCTGAAAAAAGATTTTGAATTTGTTCCCTTCTTCAAACTGCTGATTCAGTTATAGCTAGCTCGCGCCTAAGTTCTCAAAAATTATAACAAGCAATTAATACAAAAATAGCTGAATACTATTGCAGGCGAACTTACCCACTCCCATACATTTTGGAATACGACAAATAACTATCGCATAATTCACAATAAAGGAATGAGACAGGCTGTAATCTTTGTATTGAAATACGAACTTACAGAGAGAAATGCATAAAATGCACGTAATAAAACATGAACTCAGAGTTCATGAATTCTTGAATTGTATCTCTGAAAGTGCGAGGTTTAGGGATTTTTAGCAACAAAGACTATTATCCCCTAATTCAAAGAATATTTATTCCCAAATTCGTTTCAATCTGTTAAAAAATTAAGTAAAATTGCCATTAGTAGATGAACTAGAAAAACTGCCGATCCAATTCGGTCAAGACAAACAAAAAAAATGGCGTCCTCCTAGAAGGGCGGCCATATTCTTTTTTCAAGATGAAGCTTATGCTACGATGGCAAAACATATCGCCAGAGTTTATGAAGCCATCCTAAAATTTATTTTCATATCTTTCATTCACAACCAAATGAACACAGATTGGCTAAGACCACGGACGAGCCAACGCTTACTTTTATGATAAAAAAAATATTATAAATCATATAATCACACCTGATGAAAAAGGATATGAATGCAGAGTTCAAGAAGCCTTGGCCTATATCATTCTAAAATTATATTTCCTGTCTTTCAGTCACAACCAAATGGATACAAACCGGCTGCGACCACGGACGAGCCAACGCTTACTTCCTCGAGTCCATCGACGACAGTGAATGCCGTTTCCTGGCAGTACATTGCTCCAGCTACAGCAAATACGAAGAAGGAGAGTGTCCTCCACAGAACTCCACGGTGGCGGAGATGGGATATCACGTGAAGAGGACCAAATTGCAACCACCTGCAAGATTTTACCTGAGGACAAATGACAAGAAACCGTTTTGTCTCGAAGATAGCATTCGACTACGTTAAAGTGGAAAGGACAGATTTTTCTAAACCGGACTGACTTCAAGAAAAGGGGATTTATTTTTGTTTCAGTGTTAAGTTTAATGTAGTGGATTTTATAATGTAGTTTCAATAAAACTGACATTAAGATCTGGACTTTGCTATTATTAATCCAGCGAGAGGCAACCGACTAGACAAGGTTTAACATTTGTATTCAGTAAACCTTATCAGATAAGGTTTACGGATATCCAAAACCCTCTCAGAATAAAGATATATTACAGAAAGGAGAGAAAAATATAAAAACTGCCACAACAATAATTAACACATAAAGTTAACTGGAGAAGTCTGCAATGAATGTCTTAATTGTTAGTGGGAGCGAGAAAAGTCTTTCTTAATCTATGCTGATATCATGCCTTCGTTCATATAGGATTTTCATAACATTCATGAGTTTTGCCAGGGATCTTTTGTTTTGAACAACACTTAAACTCAACGTCGAATGTTAATTTAACATAAGAGATGAATTAGTTTAGAGTTGCGGCTATCGGGAGCGAGGGGTGTAAAGATGTCCAGGGCGCCAGTCTTAGGGGGTGCTATGGGGACAAAGCATTAGTGCGTTTATGTCACTTTTTGGGTGCGTTAGTGTGTTATGACACTTTTTTTTGATGGAGGGATGAAAAAATAACAGCATTCTCAGGACGCCATTTATCCTTGCTAAGCTATGGCGATAAAAAAATAACAGCATTCTCAGGACGCCATTTATTTTCTGAGATATGGGGATAAAAAAAAAATAAAAGCATCCGCAGGACGCCATTTATCCTTGCTAAGCTATGGAGATAAAAAAAATAAAAGCATTCTCAGGACACCATTTATCCTTGTTAAGCTATGTGGATAAAAAAAAATAACAGCATTCTCAGGACGCCATTTATCTTTGTTAAGCCATGGAGGTTTAAAATGCTATATTTCGCCCCGGCCTCTACTTATCCTAGCTAAACCACTGAATAAGTTCAGTTCAGCAACAGTCCGTGGTTTGTATATTTACCATATAATGACTGTTGAGTATATTAATCTCCGTCGAAATATCACAATATAAATTACTTAATTCATTTTTAACCCTTATAAGCCCAATTTTTTAAAAATTGATTCTAAAATGTTTTTTAACTTTCATTTCTTGAATAAAACATGGGAAAATACTTATACCTATTTTCTTTTAAAAACGGTTTATGGCTAAAAAACAGTTTTTTACCAACTGACAACACTGGGTTTTATTTCAGAAAAAAATTTCCTTGATAAAATTCTATAATGTCAAACACAGATGAATTTTCATTACTAATAATACGGATAAGGAATTTCCTTCCACATTGTAGAATAAAATATGGTATTCTCAAGCGTACAAACAAAGCTAAAAAGATGCAGCCTCATGTGAAACAAATCTATTTATTTTTATTTTTTTATCAGCACATGGGCTGCCATCTATATTTTGAAAATTGAGTTAATAAAAATTACAGTGTGCATCCTAGAGGCAACAACGCACTAGAGTTAGGGAAAACCTACCGGTTTAAACCGAAAACCGGTTGTCTTGTTTCGGTTAACCGCTTTTTTTGGTTATTTTTTGGCCCGGTTTAAACCGGTTATTTTTCTTAAATTCAAAAACCGGAAAAAAAACGGGTCGGAAGAGAGGCTCGATTTTAGGTTCGACTAGACTAAAATTTACCATGTTATAAAGCTTTGAATTTCATGGCCAATCACCGACAACAGCTTCTTCAAAGCGTCAGTTGGTTGTCGGATTACTGAAGGAGTTTTTATGAATAGATAAATATTGGTCAATGGATTGATTTCCTGAAAAAACAAAACTAATAAAATTTTGTCAGCAAACGGCATCTGTTTTTTGTAACTAAAAAATATTTATCTTCAGTCGGAAGTTCTGTGGCTTCCAAAATATTAGTATCTACGTTGAATGATGTTGTTTCCGATTAGAGCTGTTGACTTTAGGATCAACACATTGCTGAAAGAGTCTTTATGAGCAGATGAGATGATAAATATTGGCCAATGAATTAATTTCTTATTTATGTTAATGAAAAATTTTGTATATAATACTTACTTATTGCAATAAATACTCATTTATTATTATTACATATTGTATTAATAACTTATTTATGAACATTACTTATTACATTAATTAAATATTGTATTAATACTTATTTATTGTATATTATTATTAATAAACAAGTCTGTCCACAAACGTTGCTTTAAAAATAAAAAAACATGCCGAAATCCGGTTTCTTCAAAAACCGGTTATTTTGAGCGGTTTTAACCGTTAGGTTAAACCGGAGGTGAAAAAAACTGGTTTAACCGCAAACTGGTTTTTGGAAAAACCGCCAACCCTAAAAAATACAGAAAGGTTAAATATAACACAAACTCAGTTCCTCATAGTAGTAGGAGGAATCTTTATAATACACCTAACAAATGGGAGGTTAATAAAACCGGTTTAACCGAAACCGGTTTTTTTTTGCAATAACCGCCATCCCTACAACAAACAATACAGCTTCAGTCTTACTCTCAAGATTTTAGAAGACAAAATTGGGTATGTTGTTTAAAGGCAACACTGGGCCTTTAATGGTTAACTAACGGAATTTGAACACCTTTTAAGTGACAACTGTCCCATGTAATAGACCGGTTACAAAACTTATGACTTTTATTTCACACTTTTATTTACTTGTTTCATGTTTCTAAAGATATATTTTTTAAATCGATTATTCACTCGCTTCCTGATTTGCTAGAGATTTGAAATTTTGTATGTGTATTGCATCAGATGAGTTCCCGTTGGGACAATGATTTTTAAATTTATTAGCATTTCAAAAATTACACTTGTCTTCCGTATTCAAAATACAGATGATTTCAAATTAAAATAATTAGCATTTTAAACACAGTTCATTTAAAAATATATCCAAATAAAGAAAGGTGTAAAATATGGAAAAAATAATTCCATATGTGACATGCGTCATATAAAAGTGAAATTCCATTCCTATTAAATTTTACCATTTGTATGGCACAGTTTAGCCAGAAATGGCTCTTGTGCCAGAAAACAAACAAACACTTCTTATTAAAATAAAGGAAGCAACTCGAACATGAAATCAACAAAACAGGATCATGCCTCATTGATTGGAGATTCGAACCAAGTTATGTATTGGACCAGAAAGCGTAACGTGGATTGACTTCAAGCACGCAAAAATATATAATAACCTTAGTTAGCCGTATTTATCGCAAAATAAGAAAGATTTCAGTCAATCTTCACCTTCTCAATATATGTGCATGCAGAAGCCAATTTCTAGCCGATGACTGACCGTTTCTGTTTTGGTATCTCCTGCCAGATCTGCCTGTCTTCTTCTGAATCAGTACAAGTGAAATAATTTAACATGAGATGTTAAAAATTAAACTTTGCATTAAACAAACTGGCCCGAAAGTGTTGCAACTTCCAATAAAACAAAAAAGAAATATATTTTAATTATACAAAAATAAAATTACAGAAGAAGTAAACAATAGTAATAACAATATACATTATAACGCGCAACGCAGCAGCATCTAGTGATTGCATTAACAATATTGTCTATATTCTACTAACCAATAAAGATACATGTTCTCTTTCATTTTTTCCATTTTATTTGTTTAATCTTAATTTGTTATAATTTTTATTGAAGCATGATTTTTTTGTATTCTATCTTAATTGGTTAGTTGAATATAGACAATATTGTTAATGCAATCACTAGATGCTGCTGCGTTGCGCGCTGTAAGGTATATTGTTATTACTATTGTTTACTTCTTCTGGTTCCTCTGTAATTTCTCTTTTGTATAATTAAAATATTCTTCTGAATGATGTATAGATAGAGAATCGTTTTAGCGAAGCTTACTGCACTTATTGCACCCTGAATGTGAAACTTTTAAATGCTTTCGCAGACTATCGCTTCCTTTGTATCGTTTTTGACGCAACTGACAAATGAAAAGTTTTTCATTAATGTGGGTATTATCGAGGCCGTGCGTGAAAGACTTGCGCAAATCGTCTAAGCAGGCCTTAACATTCAGAAATTCCAAAGGTTATGACGTCACATTCTAAATCCTTCTTTTCTGTGTTGCGTTTCATGTTTGAAGTGTGTGCGTTTTTCGAAGGATTTCGCTGGATTAACTAATATTGAAGTAAGTTTCTGGCATTTATGTTATTTAAGTTATTTTAGTTAATCATTTATGCATATCTAAGTACTATAGCCAAAAATTTCATTTGTTTCTTTAGAATTATGTATACAAATTAGTGTTAAACGATCTCCTTTTAGGCCTAAAGCGAAGGGTGGTCGCATTGGAAAACGAAATTTCACGGCTCATATTTTTACCGTACTTTTGAAACACAAGTAAAATAAATCTAATGCAGTAATTTCTTATTCATTATCAAAGATGAAACAAGAAATTCATAAATAATTATTTCAGATATACTGATAGTGTAAAGTAACATGCATCCGAATGGAAATGTATTTACTTCTTAAGCTATAGATTGTTTTCCATTCCGTTTAACTTATTATTTCCCAAACTTTTTTGTGCCTTGCCCCACTTAAGCCTTTCTTAAATTTTTATGCTCCTTATGTAACATATACATAATTTTTAATTTTCAAAAATTCAATTGCTGACTAAAGAAAGTTAATTCATAGGTTTTATACCCCCGTGGAACCTGCGCCCCACATTAGGAAACACTGGTTTAATTATTATGGGCAAAGGAAGAAAATGTTGCGTTCCTTGTTGTAATTCTAATTACAACAATACAGACAATTATGTTTCGTCGTTCACTTTTCCGAAGGATGCAACGAGAAAAAACCAATGGGTAAAGAGCATTAATAGGGCAAATTTTATTCCTAGTTCAACTGCTGTAGTTTGCATAAAACATTTTAGCTCGCAATTCATTGTTAAAGAAGATCGTATTGTTAGAGATGACGGTAGCGAGTTGGTAGTACCGAGGAAAATTTGGAAGTTAACAAATGATGCGTATCCATCAATATTTCCTAATCAACCTTCTTACCTTTCTCATGAGCCATCTACTAGTAGAAAATCTCCATCTGAACGGATAACTGCCTTGAAACTGAGAGATGAACAAAATTTTGCAGAATGGTGCACGAATGACACCGTTAATTCTTTTGAAATTTTTCAGGAAACGTATGCTAAGAAACTTGGTGATGGATGGCTTAACATAAGAACAGATAATTTCGTCTTATGTTACAGGCTAGACATTAACCAGTGTCCTAGTATTGTTGTTTCCATGAAAATTTATAAGGATTTAACTGTAGAAATTTGGCACGATTCTGTGTTGTTAAAAACCAAATCTTACCATTTTATATTGGGAGAACATAATAAATGTGATCGATGGACAAAATTTGATAGCTTGTTGAGTTGGTTAGCTGCATTTAAACCAAATGATGTCAAGCCAAACGAGAAAATAGAAAATGCAATGCATTTGATAAAAGATGCATATTCTCAACAATATGACAGTGATAAGACTTTATTCTTCAGTGTAATAATTGAACAACTAAAATTAACATTATCATCTAAGCACATTTATTCTACAGAGTTTCTTCTTCTTGCAGCAAAATTTTATTTTTGCTATCCTGCTGCATATAGTTTCATACGTAGTTCAAAAATTTTAATTTTGCCTCATCCTGTATACATTAAAAAATTATCCAATGCTTTGAAGGGCCCAAGTAGTGTTTCCAATAATAATCACATTATGTACCTACAAAAAAAGAATGAAATGTTATCTCCCCATGAAAAACTTATCTGCCTTCTTATAGATGAAATTTATGTAAATCCGGGTTTAAATTATAAGGGAGGAAAACTTCTAGGAAAAGCAGAAAATGCCAATCAACAAGCTAATACTATTCAAGCATTCATGATAACATCTTTATTTTCAAAATATAAAGAAATAGTTGCCTTAGTTCCCATGAAGAATCAAACAGCTGATGACCTTTATTGCCAAACTCTGAAGGTCCTACAAATGTTAAATGACTGCAAGTACAATGTTTTATGTTTAATTTCTGATAACAATAGAATTAATAGAAATATGTTCACCCAGATGTGCCAAGGAAACCTTGTAAATTGCATCTCAAATCCTGTACAGCCTGAAAATAAGTTATTCTTTTTATTTGATACAGTTCATTTGATCAAATCTGTTAGAAATAATTGGTTTAATGAAAAAACACTAGGGCAAGTTTTATGTTTTCCTTCACCTGACAATTCATCTAAAATCTCTTTAGCTAAGCTCCAAGATCTCAAAGATATTTATGAAACAGAAAAATCAAATTTGATTAAGAATGCACCAAAGCTATCCCAGAAAGTGTTATATCCCACTTCTTTTGAAAAACAAAATGTGTTACTGGCCTTAAATATATTTCATGAAAGCAATAGTGCTGCTTTAGCTCATGAAGCTGGAGAGAAAGGCAAAGATACCATGGGAACTAAGGAATTTATTGATCAGTTTTTAAAATGGTGGAATATTGTTAATGTTAAAAATTCTGAGAAAGGTAAGAGGTTGAAAAATCCCTTTTGTGACCCAATTAGGAGTAAAGATCAAATGAGTATGGTATTCCTGAACAAATTTTATGATTGGCTTGTTTCCTGGAACAACAAATCTTCATTGCCATTAGAAAAAAGAAAAGAACTAGGATTACCAGGTAAAGGTGGTAAATTGACTAAGGAGACACAATTTGCCCTTCAGTTTACCACAAAATCATTGATAGATATTGTAAATCATATATTCAAAGAGCACACCCCAGAATATATATTATTAGGTAAATTTCAAACAGATAGTCTTGAGGCAAGATTTGGGCAGTATCGACAAATGTCTGGGGGAAATTATAATGTTTCATGCCTTCAAATATTTGAATCTGAAAAAAAGCTAAAAATTGTAGATTGGATAAATTTTCATTCAGAAAAAAAAGGGGAGTTTCACATTAAATCTTTAGAAATTTTTGAGGCAACTTCAGAAACTTCAGTAGAATTTGAAGTAGATGAAGAATTGTATGAGGTTTTCGACACAACTACCGATGTTGAAATATCACCAGAGGAAATGCCAGCATTCATTTATATTTCAGGGTATGTTGCTAAGAAAGTTAGTCAGAAATTAAATTGCGATCTTTGTACATCAAAATTTATTACAACAAAAGGTTTAGAATATGAAATTGACACTGCTTGTAAATATGTGTCACTTCTAGATCGAGGAGGCTTGAAATGGCCTACTAAATACACACTAGAAATATTGGTGGAAAGTTACCAAATTTTCAATAAATTAATTCGTAAAGAATTTGAAGAGAAATTTTTAAAAGCCAATAACCACAAGCAGCTGTTGGAGCATCTGGTTTTTGAAAAAATGGAATTGCTAAATTCTGTTCCTGAAGTTTCATGTGAATGTAAAAATAATTTTGTCCTAATTGTAAAGCAATGTATTTCCATTTCAGCAAATATATTTTTAAATAATTATACTAAAATTAAGAATGACCAACTTAGAGCTAAAAATTTGAAACGAAAATTATCAACTTTAGGATATTAATCCTTTTGTAGTTGAAGGAAATAGACCTATTGGGGAACCCGCCTTCTCATAACATTTTTGAAAAGGGGTAGTGCATCCTGAAACAGTACCTCCAAGGTGATGAGGAAACCTGTTTCTAACATTAAAACTTAATTAGAAATTTATGAAAATGAAATTAACAATTTTGTCGGTTTCTCACACTTTTTATCAAAACACTACTGAATTATCAAAATTCATGCTTTGAAAATAAATGCTTCTTGCAATTGAAAATTGTGTCAAAGCTTTTTAATGAAATGTAAGTTTTTTTGCATGTGCTATTTTCACGAACTATTTATATTAATTGATCGTCAATATTAAAAACTCATTCAGTAATGAGTAACTGCCGAAAATCTTGTACGGAAATCTGTTGTGTTTCCGCTTGGGAATGAACGTTCCCTACATCAACAACGCAGCTACGGAGAGGCTTTAGACTGTGACGTCACGAATCCAAGGTTCTGGCCTGAAGAGAGCTGTTTGTTTTCTTTTTGCGCACGGCCCCGGTATTATCTAAGGATTGTTATTATATAAATACTTGCAGCAATGATACAGTTCTTTTTCGTCGTGTTAAGAGGTATGTGTATCAAGTCCCCTTCGACATGCATACTGAAGAACCGTTGTGAACTGACAAATGCTGTAGAAAACGAGTCTTACAATTGAATTTTTTCCCGCACACCTAACAGGTCTCCTCACTTTCATGCGAACCCCTTTTCCTTCAATATTTCTCCGAATATCTCACAGGAGAAAGGTTTAAGACCAGGCGTTTGATATGAATTTGTATATTTTGGATTTTATTGCTTCTATGTCCACACAAGTAGACGTTTTCTTCTTCATATACATTTTCAATGTTTAAAAGTTTTCTTTCTACAAACGCAACGCATAAACAGTTTCTGGTCTTCTAACGTGTTCTCATTTCCATGGAAGTTGCTGTGGAACACACTGTTTTGCGAATAAAAAGGGTTGTGGAGAACCAAGGAAATCATTTCGAAATTATGTAGACCGATTTGTCACGCTCCAGCGCCACCTATCGGCGACTTCTTGAACTAATGTCTTTCAATAAATCCAAAGCGCATGATCTGGAGTGTGTGTCGTCCAAATTTCATGTCATTATGACCAGGGGTGGCGCCAGAAGGGGGACCGGGGGGCAGAGCCCACCCTCGGGAAAAATTTTTGTACGGGGTATTCAACTCTAGTTGATAAATAATAATCTGGCGAAAATTTGGGACCAATTTCATTACACTCGTCCCCTCGTACAGCAGGTCGTGACCCCTGTCGGGCAAATCGGTCCATCCAGACGGGCAAACTCTAGCACCATTCCCGATTATGACCCATACAATGGAATGCACGGCATTTTAGGTTGCGGAAGTTTAATTTCGACAACCCTGTGCAATGTATGGAAAATACACCGAATTATCAATATTATTTTAAAACGCAATGATTGACTAATTGAAGTGCAAAAAATATTTATGTTTCTGGAGGCCCCCCCCCCCCCAAAAAAAAAATGCTTCAGCACTAGGGCTTTGACCCAACTTAATCCGGCACTGAGTATAATTACTTTTTAAATATCCGTTAAAATATTCTCTGCGTGTTTGTAAGTAATTTCCTCATTATTATACTCACAAATCAATAAAGAATTTTAACAGTTCAGTCACTCCAAATTCCATTCAAAAATACCTATTATTATTATTTAAATATATTGTTTAATAATTTTTAGAAAATATTACTATTTTTTTAAAAGAAAGCTAAGGATCCACGACTCCATCGCCAAGCGAAATCAGTGAGTTTGAAAGGGACAATAGAATGCTATGAGCCACTGGCAAATATGCATATATGGTAAATATACGGATTTTACCAGAATTAAAGATGTATGGTAAAATATGCATATATGGTAAATATGCATAGTTATTACAAACATGGGGATAGATTTAAAACATTTCTTACATTCAAATTAAGTGCAATCATGACATTTTTATTTGAAATGATTTAAAATCTAATATATGCTATAAATTCTTGGAATGAAACTGAGATTTTATAAATAAATTATAAAATGTTGATACAATAAATACATCTATTTTTATTACAGATAATTTATAATTTAAAAATATACAAACGTTGTCAATTACATAGACTACAAATATCTTATAAAATAGTAACATTTGGTCATCACATAAAACACGCGCAATTGTTCAGAATACTAAATGGTTCATAAAGCAATAGTTAAAAGAGTCAAATGACGGATATCAAATTATTAAAAAAAGGAGAACAATTTTGTAAAATAGAATGAATAGATGGTAACAAGACATATTCAAAAGAATATCTTGATATAAAGTATAAAGCAGTTTTGAACTTCTAAAGCTATTGGAAATTCGAAAATATAAATCAATAGAAAAATAAGCAGGATTATTGGAACACACCAAATCGTCAATGAAGTGTGTTTCGAAATCAGATTAGTAAAATCAGATTGCTTTTTAAAGGATAAAAATTATTGATAAAGGTTGTAGTTTGCGTGTTAAAAAACAAATGTCTAGTCGCAATAATGGAAATTCAAAACACAATACGTCATTTTTTATGATTTATATTTTGAAGTTATTTTTGCACGTAGAGGCGTAATCACACTGACCATTTGAAGACTTTTCACCCGTGTGGACCTGATAATGAGGTATCAGACTTCTTTCAAGGCATAACTTCATTTATCATTTGCAGGGATTAAGATCGCAAATATTTTGCTGCAAATGATTGCTTAATTCCGAATCATTTGTAAACTTTCTTGAACACTTGGCAGATTTGAAATCCTTCTTTGATTCTTGCTTATAAAAGTAGACTCCATTTCTGATTCATGGTATTTCTTCATATGCGATGTTAGATATTTCTCCAGTACAAACACTAAATCACAATGCTCGCATTCAAAAGGCTTTACTTCGCAGTGAACCACAAGATGCTCTTTCAGCTTCCATTCATATAAAAATTGCTCAGAACACTCACCACACTTGTACCGATTCGGTTCGCCGAGATTCGATTTACCGCGTTTAGGTTCACAAGGATTCTGCATATGAAATTTCAATTCTGATACATTTGTGAACCTTTTTCGACACTTCCAACATTTGAATCCTTTCTTTCATGTGGGAGAACGCTTACGACTATGATTATGTGAAAATTCCTTAGGACACTGATC
Organism: Araneus ventricosus; assembly: GCA_013235015.1. Taxonomy (NCBI): domain Eukaryota; kingdom Metazoa; phylum Arthropoda; class Arachnida; order Araneae; family Araneidae; genus Araneus; species Araneus ventricosus. The sequence goes on along the minus strand of BGPR01017870.1, from coordinate 18,389 downwards.
ACTCTTGTTCTGAATCGGTTCACAGGGATTCTGCATATGAATGTTTAATTCTGATTCATTTGTGAACCCTTTTCGACATTTCCAACATTTGAATCCTTTCTTTGACGTGGGAGCACGCTTACGACGGAAATTCTCCACGCCCTCTATCCTTGTTTGCTGTTGAGAAGTGCCAGCTTTTTGCTTGGAAACTTCCTTTTCTCTTTCTAAATCTTTTGGGAAGAAGTTCTCGGAATGATTCCTCGGAAGAATTCCCTCTTTTGTTCAACGTGTCTGAAGAATTGCCGCCTTTCTCCTCGCTGTCTCTAAACATGTTTCTATCGATAACATTCTCTGTAACAAAATGCGATGTGCAGCTTTCTGTCGCAATGAGATATGAGCCAGTTAAATCGATTGGGCTGTCTTGACTCTCAATTTGTGAAGATTCTACAGTTATTTGCTTCTCAAGCATCTTTTCCAGAGAAGACTGGTTTTCGTGTTCTTGCTTTGATGATTGATGATAAAAATCCACCAGATGCTGTGGTTTTGCACCAGAAGAACTGAAGGGTTCCACAATATAGTTGAAATTACATGGGGTTTCTGCTTCTTTATCGTGAACATGCGAAGTTTGTGTTTGACACCAAGCGTTTTGAATCCCTGGAGGTAACGTAATCATTGCCGTATGATTTTTACTAAAATGTTTCAATAGTTGTTCTTGTTCCAAGAGAATATTTTGGTTTGGAAAATTGGACGCGTCAAAATCTTCATTCCTATGGAATTCATTTACTGCTGAGTCTTCGTATGGGAATATGATATCTTCCTTCGCCGACGCCAGTTCTTCACGTTGACAAGGGCTGTTACCTATCTCTCGAATCTTGACTTCTCCATTCGGGTTGGTGGATTTGCGACTGGAGTTTGTCGGTTGAGGCTGTGGCGGAAGTGCAGATTCAGGATGCGCCATATTGAAGGTTAGCTTTAAGAATTCACTTCCACCGCATACCGAGCAGATAAGTACTTCGTCAGAAAAGTATTTCTTGTAAAAGCGGACACAACGATATACAATCATTTCTTTGTCTTCAACGGATATTACATACAAAATATGAAAATCAAAGTAACAGGCAAAACACACTACTGTTATAAATTTTGTTCGACTTTTGTACTTAAATATTTCATGTTTGAATTTGTTTGGCCTCTGTTGTTGCCAAAGAAAAATCTAAAATTCTACAACTTTAAGAAATAAAATTGTGATTTTCATCAAAATTGTTTATTTGATAAATAATATGAGAAACGCTCATTTTGTACAGAAAATCTGTTGCTTAATTTATTAAAGTAGAATCTCTGCAGTTTTATACAAAGCTGACGTTTGATGTCCTATAATCTTTTTTTATCGCTGTCTGAAAAACAATGCTTACATATTTTATCCGGATGGGAATCGTGATTATTCACATAGCGGGGTATATCGAATCTTTTTTTATTGTATTAGAAATATAACATTAAAATCATGTGATCATAATGGAATAGCCGCCTCTTTTGGGATTCTTTACGAGTTCTATTTATCTTTTGAAAATTGCTTGCACATGCTGTGGCTGGAAAGTTCTCTTTCTTAGTTTGAAAGTTGTTTTCGCACGCTGTGGTAGGAAAGTTCTCATTATTATTCTGAAAATTGTGTCCGCATGTTTTGGCAGGACGGAATTAATATTTTATATCACTTTGGAAGGCACCGCAAATATGTGGATGTGAATGGTTTAGTTGTAAAAACGATCCGTTTTGAAGCAACATAAGGGCTAATTTGGGACGGATATCTTAATTATCAATCTTGGTCAGGTGATGAGGTCGACACCCGAGATGACTTCACCCTCTCCAAAAATCCACACAAAATTAACCGAAAAACGTTAGTCCACTACGTATGATTTAGCGAGCAGCAGAGCCCACACACACAACTGATCTTCATTGAAATCGGCTTTCGAACCTCGAACCATCCGGCCCCGAAGACCGGACCTTACCACCGCGACCCTATTGGGATGAGAAGCCACCAGAAAAGTAAATTGGTTTTCGCATCCCTGGACGGTTCAGCAATAATTGTGTGGTTATGTTCACCACATTTCCGATGACTGGTCGTGCCTCCTACGGGAGGGTTTGTGGTGCGTGATCATTATGCAACTGACCACATCACCCGTGTTATTGTGGAGACGACTTGCTAAGCTTTCATTACCCCTTATTACTATGCTAGTCATGATTTTCTTCGTTATATCATCATTTCAAAAGATTTGTTGCACGTTATTCACCTTCTCGTAAGAAATCTCATTCTGCTGTTTAAATTACTTCGAGGCCGCGGTGGCCTAGTGGTAAGGTATCGGCTTTGGGGCCGGAGGGTTCCGGGTTCGAAACCCGATTCCAATGAAGATACACCGTGTATGGGGCCTGTGGTACGCTGAATCATACGTAGTGGCCAAACTGCCTCCCGTTGATGGCGTGGAAGTTTCGAGAAGGTTTGGCAGCGCAGGTGTCGTCCTCGTCATCTGACCACTGTTCAAATGACGAGGTCCGACCCAAAAATATCCCTCGTGTTGCTTCAAAATGGGATGCTAATATAATTAAACTAAATTTCTTGCATAAAATGTAATGTAATATTTCAGCGAGAAATCGATTTTCTTTATTGTATGTTTCCTAAAAAGCAGTTTAGATTTTTTAAAAATAACAACCATGTTTAAAACAGTTTAAACAACAGAAAAGTGAATATATTAATAAAATTAGAACACTTCTAAAAAGTAACAGGTGAAAACTTCCAATAAATGAAGGATACTGAGGAACACAAACCAGTTTAATGTACAAATGCAGAACTACAAAAAAAATTGTTAAATAACAATACACAAAAACTTTTGTTACAATTATTTACTGTTTTCTATTACTTCTCTTGTTTTCATGAGATTAAACTGAACTTGGAAAGGCATACACTAAGTTACTCAATATTCTAAAAAAATGAAGATGCATAAGATTAAGATTTTTTTAAAGAAGATATTTTTATCAAACTGAATCAAAACACTAACTGTGAAGTGCTTGTTTGTGGAATATACCATTTCTAATACAACTTATTAAAATTAAAATACTGAAAGCAATTCAGCATTCAGTCCACTATGATGTTATTTCAAGAAGTGCAATGCATCACAAATCATCTAAAAATGTATGTCGGGGGAGGGTAAGTGGACACTAGAATCAGATATTGTACTATTTACAAGTACTAATGTTCTGAATTGTTCCCTTTTACAGTTTAATACTCCAAGTGGACAGTTATTGTGAACAAGAATTTCAGTAAATTATTTAGATGGGAGAACTGAATTTTTGAAGAGGATTAACCAGCAATGGATTGTGCTGCAGCACAAGTTGAAATTATTTGAAAAACTTATCTTTAATCTAGTTTTGTTAATTTTCCACATTCAGACTTCAATCAACAATGCAGCACTGCTCCTTTCTGAGATAATATAAGCTGCCATTGGGATACACCATACTTTCCAACATGTAGCTTTATGGAAATAAAGATAATATGAAGATAACAGAAAAAATATTTGGAGGTAATCGAATAAAACTAAAAACAAACAAGGAATCCATTCAAGTCCATTTTTAAGGGCTAAGAACCTTATTCGAAATGGATTCCAAATACTCCAAACATAGCTTCTCTTAGCCCGAAATTTCCCAAACAAAGGGGATCTGATTATCAAAAAGCATATTTTTTTTTAAAAAAATAAATTTTTAAGCAAATTTTTAAAAAAAGAGGAAAAACACACACATCAAAACGCTAATAATATTGATTAAAATTATCAGCCATCTCGCTATATTAATATAACCTTGTTAATATAAGCCTTATGGAAATGTGCATATTATAGATTACCGAATTTGTTACTCAACATAATGAACAGAAAAACCGAATTTGGCTGCTTGGAATGTTAAGTGAAATCAAACAATTGAACAATTAAATTGCATCAAATTATAATTTTCAACAAGAACAGTTTCATTTGAAACTTGCATCGAAGAATGTACAATAAATAGCATTGACAGTGGGCATTCCGAACTCCATTTATACTACTCATATTGCCACGACAATTTGTATATTAAGCGACCAGTCATCGCTTTTCCACTGTTGAATGAATTTTTGGAACACGAGAAGGAAAAAACCTATCGTCAATGTCTCAAACCTATCAAATTTGGAGCAAATGGTTCGAAATTGTTTAATTCATAAGAACTTAAAATTCAAACTCATTCCAATTGAGACCAATTTGAGACCTCGATGCGAGGGTAGCAACAAAACAAAGGATCTGCCTACATTGGCACCTCGCGTCGAGGTTGGAAATGAAACTCGAAATCCACCGCGTCCACCACTCGAAATACACATGAAGAGTCTTGGTTGCTACTTTGAACCTTGTCTCAAAACAGACTTTGGAACAACCGTGAACACTTCGTCTAATTGTTCGACTAAAATGGGTGAAAAAAAAACAATACTTCGGACAAATAGCCTAGCTAGCCTTCTCGTGAATGCCCAGCTTTAGTCATCTCAAGGTAGTCGAGAAAAGATTGCTATAATTGATACAGTAAAACCTGTTTAAAACGGACACTGTAAGAAACGGAATCCGGTCTTAATCAGAAAAAAAATATTTGGTCCCGTCAAAAAATATATGAAGTTCCGTAGTTCATCCCCACCTTAAAACGGAACCTGTCTAACGCGGAAACGGACAGAATTTCTAAGAATAATTCATAATATTTATAATATTTTTTTGGTAGAAAACCTGTTCTAAAGGGACAAAAATTCGCGCTATTTCTAAAAGTTCTTTTTTATTTCCTTCGGTAAGAAAAAAAAGAAAAGCACTTCGTGGAGCAAACCGTTTTTTTTTTTCTTTCATATAATGAAGTGTATATCACACATTTTAAATGCGCTGACTCATCGTTGTAGTTTAGCTTTTCGTCATTTAGTTTTAAGCGCTGATCAGGATCGGATGACAGTTTTTAGTCATGGCAATGCATTAAAAGAATGTTTTCGATATTGATACTAAAATGGAAATGATTAAAGCAAAAGAGGAAGATAATTTGAGCGCGAAACAAATTATTGAAAAATTCAGAATAGGAAAATCTCAATTTCACGATATATTTAAGAAGAACGAAATAACTTAACTATGGTTGAATGGAAATGGCTCAACCAAGCGAAAAATGCGGAAAACAGCCAAAGAAGAAATTAATGTAATTGTATGGGTTAGTTTAGTTTAATTATATTAGCGTCCAATTTTGAAGCAACAGGAGGTCTATTTTGGGACGGACCTCGTAATTTTGAATCACAGACAGATGAAAAGGACATTACACCTGAGCTGGCATGCCCTCTCTAAATTTCCGCGCCACACCAACGGGAGTACGTTTGGCCACTACCTATGATTTAGCTTGCAATAGGCCCCATAAACGGCGGATTTTCAGTGGTATCGGGTCTCGAATCTGAAATCCTCCGGCCCCAAAGACGAGAACCTACCAATAGTCCACCGCGGCCTCTAAAATTGTATGGGAGTGGTTTGTAGATTCAAGATCTCGAAATCTGCCGATATTTGGACCTATATTATAAGCCCAAGCTAAAGATATTGCAGAAAAATTAAATTGATTTTCTTGCATCAAATGGATGGCTTGAAAGTTTCAGAAAAAAAACATGGGATTTCTTTCAAAGCAGTCTGTTGTTTAGCTGGGGACATTTCGGATGAGACTGTAAATACGGAGATTCAAAAAATTGAAAACTCATTGAAGGCTCTGAACCTCAAAATATTGCGAATGATGATGAAAGTCGGATTTTTTTGGTGGCTTACCATCAAAATCTTTATGTATTAAAAAACCAAAGTGTACCGGTGGTATACAATCAAAAGAACGACTCACAGTGCTCTTTCGTGCCTTTATGACTGGCGAAATCGAAAAATTGTTGGTAATTGGCAAGTATGCAAAGCCTTGGTGCTTTAAAAATCTGGAGGCACAAAAACTTACTGTAATATGGAAATCGAACAAAAAGGCATGGATGACTGCTGCAATAATGGAAGATTAGTTAAAAACTCTTAATTCAAAAATGAAAAAAGAAAGAAGGCCTATTTTGTTGTTTTTAGATAATGCCTCTATATATTTTATAAACATTCAGTAAAATTTTAATCCTCATATTATAGCTATATTAAACAAAAATTAATTAAAATAGTATGATTCTTTTAAAAAGTAATGCTCCTATATGTTTGTATCAATGGATGTTAAACATATATTAATTGTTAAATGATATAAAATTAATGAAAATAGAGGCTATTACTGTCCCAAAAAAGCATTTCCAAAGACGACCAATTTTTTGTAAATGGTTCTTTTAATCTGTCGTTTCCCAACTTTAATATTCGTTAATATTGCAATATATGTATGAACTGAAACCATAAATAAACAACTCTGATACATTTTATATTTTGTGTTATTAAAAAATGTACTGCAGTAACATATTTTTAAAAATTTACTGGTAGTCCATACTACCCTATGCTGTGGACCATAGTACCCCGGCATTAGATGCAATGGTCCGCTTTGTCACTAATTACTAAAAAATAAATATTAAAAAAGAATAGATAATTATAGATTTAGAGAGAGTGTAATATAAACCTTAATATGTAGAAAAAATATATGTAATTTTTTCAAGCAAAAAAAAAAATACTAGTACTTTGAGAAAAAACATTCAAAATTTATAAAAGTGGTCCATTGTTCCCAGGTCTCCCCTATCCATGCTGTATATACTGGCATGATTTTTTTCAATGGCTGATTTTATATGCAAATATGTAAAGTATCCCTATAGGAAATTTTAAAAAAAACCCTCATAAACCCTAAAGATAAATAATTTTAGAATTAACAGTTATTTCTGAGAGTGTGATGATGCACGATTGCAAAACATTGTTCCTTAACAAAAACCGTAACACTTGTGAGTATTTGACACATGTTCATGCATTTAATTTTCTTATAAGTCTCATGTTAAGGAAAAATGAACTAATCATATTGTAAATACTAAAGAAGAGTTTGCTTAAGGTGTAGGAATGCATCTTATAGGTTAATATCAAATCAATGGATATAATTCCTGGACAAATAAATGCATTGTGTCCAAAACTGGAACAGCGGCCAAAAGTGGAGCATCTACCCTTTATGTTTTTATTTACTACTTATACGTTTCTGGAGGGATTGTTTTTCCCTTATAATTATGTCTATAATTTTTAAAAATGAAACTGAATCACTAATTTTTTTGTATGCTGTATAAATCAAAAATATTGAAAATATTTTTTTTATTAATTAAAATTTTTTCGCAAATACTATGTGTCTTCTGTACATTCGCGGTAATTAATTCTTGACCGTTATTAATGTTTTAGAACGATCCATATAATGAGAGGATTTCGTGAATTATGATATTTTATATAAAAATCATTTTTACAATAAAGATATTAGACTTTGAAGCTCTTCCATCCCGAGTAACCCCGAGTTTATCAGGTGATATCAATTAATATTTCAAATTACATTAGAAATAAGAAAATGAAATTAGACTTCCAAAGTAAAATCTTCCATTCATTATTAAGAGCAACAACGATTTTTTTTTCATTTTGGTATATTATCAATCGTATATGCAATAGAATTTCACAATTCATAATTTCATCATTCATCCACACCAAAGTATTCTTATCCATGGAAGACAAACGCAACAGCAACAAACGACAAGCAAAAAGTGAAACGCGGAAATGAAAACACAGCAAAAATACATAAGCAAAAAAAAAAAAAACTGTTTGATTCGCCTAAAAGGCAATTACACATCGCAACTGTGATCCCTTTTTGGGGGGTTGTCAGATCGTAAAGAAGGAGAGCGTAAACTCCTACAATCAAGGGCACATTGAAGGAGAAACCGTCCCGTCGAAGCCGCTGTCCCTTGAAGGGGAAAAATTCTATAGTAAGATACCGCCTTTTACGATGCACGAACCTTCGTCGGAAATGTGACCAACATTTCCGAAGAAAATCCAACATGACATCGGAAATTTTGCTACATCCTTCAAAAATGGAAGGACCGCTTACCTACTCTGACCCTTATCAAATATATTTTAACGTGCCGAGCGAGAGTTTGAAATTCATACAAACAACTTGCCGAAATATTAGAAGAAACAGTCATTCCAACGCGTTCACATGAATTTCAAATTAAGTTTCTAAAGCAACGAATAAACAATCCAGGTGATACGATACACCAAGCTATGGGAATAATAACGAACCTGCTAAAATACATAAGCCTTGTTTTTTTCACGCAAAAATAAAAAAAATATTAATTCAAGGAGATCTTTGTTGGCTCAACATAAAGCTTCCGAAGTATATTAGTGTGCTTTACCATTATTGTACTGATTTCATGCACAAAATTAACAGGTTTCATATCATTTATCGAATGGACAAGTTTTCTGTTTTGTTTATTTGCACTAAAATGCCTTAACAACGTAATTCCGGTGTAATGCAAAGTCAATAGAATTTGCAAAGCGCAAGTACAAAAGTAGTGTAAATAAATTCAAGGTTTTAATATAAGTAAACAAAACAGAAAACTCGTCTATAGACAGTGTCCATAAAAATTAAAAATAAAGTTATCGAGGAATAGTTTTGTCTTTGGCAACGAGAGGTCAAACTTAGTCTATGATGCAACATTAAAGAATGTTATTCAAACAGAATCTGCTCCTGTACTGTGGTAGGTCTTGACTATTATTTTGGTATTTATACTTCGTATATAATATCCACTGTAAAAAAATGATTGTATATTGCTGTGTAATCTGCTCCACGCCTAATTATTCTGAAGTTCTTCGTTGCTCGGTATGCGGTGGCGATCAATTCTTAGAGCAAAATTTGAACCTGACGCACTCTGAATCAACAGTGGCTCAAACTACAAATACCAGGCATGAATCCACCAAACTAACTGGAGAGGTCGACGGTCAAGTTATAGATAGCCGCCCTAGTCAACATCAGCAAAACGTATCGGCTTGGAAAGATATCATTTTCCCATTCGAACACTCTTCCGTCATTGAATGCCGAAGGAGCCAAAATGCTGACACAATTAATATTCGTAACCAAAACATTCCCTTGGGACAAGAACAACTATTGCAACATTTCAGTCAAGATCCTACTGTCGTGAATATTTTATCACCAGAGATTCACAACAATTCGGATTATAGACATTCTTTACATGCTATAGATAATGACACATGCAACCCTTCCAGCATCAACTTTCTTTCAGACTTGAATATACCAAACCCTGAAATTACTTTCGCTGGACAGACAAATTATATTCGACAATCCAGCAATCCAACTGCAGAAGTCGCGAGTCAAGTGATAGGCAGCAGCCACATTCAACGTGAACAAAACGAATCACCGTGGATAGATTTCAATTTTCCATACGAAGACTCTTCAGTCAGTGAATACCGAAGGAGCCAAGATGCTGACACAATCAATTTTCGAGGCCAAGATATTTGCTGGGAGCAAGAGCAAATTTTCAGTCACGTTCCAAATGTAATGAATACGTTATCACCGGAGATGCAAAACTCTTGGGGTCCCACACTTTCTTTTCATCGCCAGGACGATGAAAGTGCCAATTCGTGCGTCAACTGCCTAACGTCCCCCCTGAGTGCTACGTGTGCAAACCTGCAGCATCTGATGCACATCTCTCATCAATCTTCAAGCACTGAACGTGAAAACCAATCATCTATTGAAATGATGCTTCAAATGCAGAGAAATGTAGAATCGTCCGAAATTGAGAATATAGGGGACCAAATCTTATTTGCCGGCTCGTCTGCATCTGCAAGCTGCATGTCGCAATCTGTTCCGGAAAATTTTATCATTGATCACAACGTGAGGGACACTCGGAACAAAGCCAGTCATTCTTCTGCAGACCTATCGAGCACAAGAGGGAATTCTTCCACCGGGAATTTATTTTCGGAAGATTTGGAGAGCGTAAATGAAGCTTCACAGCAAGACGCACACTCTTCTGAAAAACAAACAAGGTTGGGTGGCATGGAGAATGATCCTGCTCTGAGTGCACTTCCAGTAAAACGCTCTCCTTCTCCCACTTCAAAGTTGGTCTTTGAATGTAAGAAGTGTACAAGAAAGTACACAAAAGACTTTTTGCTTAACGCCCATATGCAGGATCACGATAAGAAGAATCCCTACAAGTGCAATAAGTGCCCTATGGAATTTCAATACGAAAGCTGGCTGAGAAGGCATTATGAGGTTCACACGGAAGAAAAGCCTTTTAAATGCAATCAATGTGATTTTGAATGTAAGAGGAAAGAACATCTAAAACGACATATTGGGTATCGCCATAAATCACAGCTTTCTAGTCAACAAATCCCATCAAAGAAAAAATTCAAATGTGTGCAGTGTTCAAGAAAGTTTATACAAGAAGCAGCATTCAACGCCCATGTTCTTAATAATATCTGTGACCCGAACCGCTTTACTTGTGATCAGTGTTCAAGCAAATTTCGCTCTGAGAGTAGTTTGAAATACCATTATAGGTTTCACATGGGAGAGAAGCCTTTTAAATGCGATCAGTGTGCTTATGCCTCCTCATCCAAAGTTAATCTCAAAATGCATCAATATACAAAGCATAAAAAATGACACTTTATGTTTTGAATCTCTGCAAATGTCAAGATGAAATATGTTTGTATTATTAACATGTAGTTTTATTCTGTAACAAGTAGTTCCGCACTTTTTGTATCAATTTCATATTTCCAATTTGACTTCGGCATACGCTTCATTGACGATTCGGTGTGTTCCGAAAATCCTACTAACTTTTTGTTCCGAACAAAATTGCGAAACTCCAATTGCTTTGGAAATTTATTGAAAACTGTTTTTTTTCACAAGTTATTTTTTTAATACGTCCTATTACCATGGCTGCATTTTATTTTAGAAAATTTGACTTTTTTTGTCTTCAATAATTTTATATCACTCCTGTGACTTTTCTACGGTATTTTCAATATTCTGCTTAATTTCCTGTATTTTAAGTGAGAAAATAAATGTTACTAATTTGAAATCTTTTAGAATGGTTTTGTTGGAAACTTTTTTAGATTTTAATTTAGGAAATTATGAATAAATAAATATGTTGACCTTAGTTTCCCATTTATAAAATTATATTTATGTTTAAAATATGAAGTTTTTGCTGATTGCTAAGTTACATTTTACACTTTATAAGAATTTGTGGCAGAAATTAGCTTTTAACATCATTTCATAAAAAAAGACGTGATTGCATTCAAGTCGAATATAAGCAAATGTTTTAAACCGACTTTTTGTACCTTAAGTATAAACGAAAAATTAGGTATTTAAAGTAATATTTTTTGAATATCAAATCTTTCATTTTATTAGGTAATTTCTGTGATATATTTAGGTTAGTTTTAATTCTCGCGCTTTAATTATCAATATGTAAAAATATTAGATCAATTCGAGTCTTCAGTACTGTTGCTTGTCTGGGACCCTTAAAATGAAAATAAAATTGGTTTTATTTGCTTTTTTCGCTTCAAAACCCATAAATATTTAATTCAAATTCAAAATAAAATTATAATTATTGAACAGGTACAAGCGATGTTTCTTCGTTACATATTTTGCCGAACAAATCTTTATTTTCCACAAGACTTATCCTCATCTGATTTATGTAACATCTTCGGTATTCACAGTTTAAGTGTCAGTCGTGATGCTTCATCTCTTTCATTTTATCAAAAGATAATTAATGATTCCATTGATTGCAGTGACCTATTGAGCCGTATGACTTATGCTGTGTCTGAGGAAGAGTTGTTTATTTTCAAATGTATTTACCAGGTTTATTTACATACGTAATTTTTTTATTTATAAATTTTATGAAATTTTTAACACGTATTCTGATGATTTTGATGTGTTTAATATGTCTTATGGTGTTTTTAAGACTGCAATTTTGCAGCCTTTGTGTTCTTGAGGTGTTTTTATATTGTATGCTTTTAAATTTGTGTTGTGTTAATAGTGATTTGTGTGTCTGTTGTTTCTATCGATCTGTGTTTTACGGCTATTTTAGTGTTTCTGTATCATGCACTCTGTAATTGAAGTTTATTCTGTAGCGTGCATTTTCTAAATAAATAAATATGCGAGATTAAATGAAAGTGTGACCAGATTTATTATTTCCCAAATTATTTTCTAATAACTGCGTATGAATAATATTTATTTTCTTTAAAAGGACTTAACATTCCTCTACCTGGAAATCCTTCGTTGCTTTAGATGCTTTTCAGGTTCTGCGCTATATAATGTAAAGTGAGTTTTTTAGAGGAATCAAGAATTCTGTATGTAAAGTTTCTGAATCCCATTTTTCGCTTCTTTTAAGTAGATTTGATTGGTAGTTTTGATATTATGGGGATGAAAGTTAAACAAGAAAGAGGCTAAAATTTTAAACTATATCTGCCAAAATAAACCGTCATATAGAAAGAAAATTTTTCAATCAATGTTATTCAAATAAATATGCGTTTCTATTTTTTAGTGAAGTATCTCATTCAACCCTTGAGGACGACTGTCACGCGAGTGTGCCAGCTACTCGTAGCGTTAAGCGTGTGACCGACCTCAAAGGGTTAAACTAGTTATCATTTTGAAATTGTGATTTGTGATAGAAACCGTATAAATGCAGGGTGCAAAATTATTTTATGTATTGTTTTGTCATTATTTTATGCCTTTTCCTGAAATATCCTAAATATATTTGATTACATATAATTTCTCGGGTTCCTTAAAAATATTTCTTTTATGGAATATTCCTAAAAGTAAAGTTCGGATTTGAGATAGAAGGAAATGTGGTTTGGAAGAATTTCACTGTCACATTTATAGTTACGAATTAAGTATCTGTATTTTTTACAGAGAGGATATTTCATCAGTTCCTTGCTCAATATGAAAACGTATACTTATGTAATGAACTTTCTCACTTCATATTACATTATCTTGCCTTTGAAGCGACATCCTCAAAATTGCTAAATAGCTATTTTCAGTCGAGTTTCTTCTAGTTGATTTTATTTAAAATACTTCATTTTACTATTCAACTTCAAACTTTGGAGGCGGCCATAGTTGCTCTTTCGGATTCGGAGGGGTGGAGAGAATTTTTTCACCTAAAACTTCTTTTGAGTGTAAAATTTTATGAAAATCTTGCTTATAGTAACGTGAGTCTAAGGATTATTGCCAACAAAATATCTTGGGTTCTTTGGGTAATTGGATCCCAAACTAGATAAATTGAATTTAACATTTGGTCTAGGCTCCATAATTGTAGATTTGTATTAAACTTTCTCCAAAACAGAAGTCCGTGATGACCAAATAGAAAAGCTTAAATGTATGCTTATTTTTCTTCACCGTACCACGAAGCTTAACAGAAAACGTGTCATACAGTACACGAATACGAAACAGGCGAGAGGCAAATATCCCTCGTGAATTTTTTGTATTATTATTATTTATTTAAACTTACATTTTAACAATGGATTGGTCGTACCTCTGAATGATTCATCGTAGATCCCGTGGCGTCTGTCAGACACCACCCTCTTTGTTAATAATCACACATATTATACATTTATTTTAATATTCTCTTTATTTATTTTTAAACGCTTTTACTGAGTTCGAAATGTTTCATGTTTGTATGTACATATGTAGATATATGAGGTGGAAATTTTGTGATCGATTTTTCACTCACTTCTTAATGCACTAGAGTTCTGAAATTTTGTATATTATGGATCTCGATGACAATGCAATATTTTGATAATTTTAGATCTCTCAATTATCAATTTTTAAAAAAACAATTCGCAAAATTACGCTTGCACTCGGTAGGTTTCTGTGGCGCCATCTATAGTATTTTTGAGAATTATTGGTAAAAGAATTTTTTTTAAGTTTTTTTCACATCGCTTGTACATTATGCGATTATCTATGATTTTTTCTACATCTTATGTCAATTTTATTGGGAAGGAGAATGTGTAACAAGATAATAAAAGGTAATTGATTAGGTAATCATAATAATCAGATAAAGAGTGTAGCATTAGCTCTGGTTTGCTTCAGCCCATTCGGACTGAAGATTTCAGTATGATACTTTATTTGCCCAGAATGCTCTACAGACCAAAGAGAAGACCGGTTTTCAGTTCCGCTATATCTTCTTGAATCAGTTGAAAATCAGGTTTGACTTGGTTGTAATTTAGTTATATTGACGTCCCGTTTTGAAGCAACATTTGGAAAGCAAGGGATTTTGGAAAGGACAGCTGGTTATTTTGAACCTGGGTCAGATAAATACCACGATACCTGGCACCCTCCTCACAAAACTTCTGTACCACACCAGCGGGTGTACGTTTGGCCACTACTTATGATTGAACACTAGATCTTTCTTACTTTCTACGAGTTTTTACGTGCGAGTTTAAGTCTTGCCTATTTTCTTCTAGTGTGTCAGAATATTCAATTATTTCAAATTTCTATAATGATTCTTTTCCCCACAAAATTTTAGTAAAAATGATTATAAAATATACCAGATTGAAGTTACTAAATAGTTAAAATAGTTATGCTGAATAGCATTCATAAAGCGGTATTTTGCGATAACTTTGAAAAGGCAGTTAAATGCATTGTTAGGCAATATACATCAGTTTCTAACCATTGCAAATATGTTGTCTTCAAATCAATTCGTTACTGTGATCAGAAGTCGGAATACATGTTCCCAATTACCAAGTACTCTCTGGGGTAATTGGGAACACTTCCGGGTAAAATAAGAACGCTCCGAAATGTGAAGTTGATGAATTAGTGAATTATTTTTGAAAGGATGCATTGTTTAATGAACCCTGTATAATATGTTTATGCACTCATAAAAAAATACAGAACTCTTCTAAGTCGCATAATATCCTTTTAAAGAGAAAATAATGAGTGAGTCTGCAAAATTCCTTCCCAATTACCCCAAATGATCATATTTACTTCAATTTTTAACACTTCCTTAACATATTGTCGAGTATTCTGTAAGTGTCGTACAGTTTGATTGAAAAATATGCATGTTATAAGCAAATCATTATGGAAAATTTTAGGTTTTTCAGAGAAAATTTTTATATTTTCCCGCGAATTTCTGCTCTTTTTGCGAAAAGCATGTAAATATTCCGCACATCAAACAAAGCCATAGATGCAAATTCTAAGCCATTTTCAACTTTCTGTGGATCGTGGCTAGTCCGAAATCATTTTCTACTTCATCAATTTCTGATAGGTCCCCTAAATACTCTCGTGTCCGAATTTTAACTGAAAATGTGAGTTCAAGCCTCTTCTCTACATGTTCGAAGTTCTAAGAAATTCCATCCCGACTTTCGATTATTCTCAACATTTCTCTCTCTACTTGAACAAAACGATGCCACGGCCAATAATCTCTAATATTCGAACATAAACTTAATATTATTATTATTAATCCACCTGCAGGAAAACAATATGTTAAGGTTTACGTTTATGCAAAAACCTCTTGACGTAAACAAATTCTGCAATAGCTGATGAATCCGATTAAAGACTTCTTTATCAATGATAATGTCATGCTTTTGTCAAAGTATAATCACGATTCGTGCCAGAGATCCTATGTTTTCAACAATATTTGGCTAGTATCCAGAAGTTGGAAGACACTCGATTTCGTCGCCAATATGGCGGATTATGGACACCTGTGCTTCATTAGCAGTCATCTTGCTTTGGCGACTTGGCGCCGTTTTAATAAGAGTTTGTTTAACTTCTAGATTTTAACTCAATATTTCCGCACCCGATCGATAGGCTTTTAACTCAGGGCTTGGTAAAATAAAAGGTTATCGTCAAATGGCTTAGTGGTCTGGATTACCTTCGTCTCCGCAGACGCAACAATCAGGAAAAGATAAACCAATTCTTTCGAGTTAGGTCAGGAAAGGTCCAAGACGTGTGATGAAATGATTAATTCTATAATGTAGCACTTTAATTTTTTTCGGAGTCCGAATAAGAAAGTTCGGCGTCCCGTTTCCGAAAGGCCCCATCTCTCCTGCCAAATTTCAGAAACATACTTTTATAGATTTCTTTAAACTGTTAACTGGGGAAAAAACTTTTGCTCAACTCGTTTCTCAATGGGGACTTTTTTATTCGCAGTGAGAAGAAATATCATCACACCTCAGATAATAAAAGAAAATCGTTCTCAACGTATTGATTATATTAATTACGACATAATATTTTATGATATATAATATATAAATCAAATATTTCCAATGTACAAAGCATTGACCTTCCAGCACGCGCGCGTATGTAGGAGATACTTCTATCGTGCATCGTATTATATATTTATATAATTTTTTTAGAAATTTTAATGCAATTTTTTTATATTTTCTGTGTTTAGAATGGAGCTATAAATAAAGATTACATAAGTAAAAGTTTTATGGATTTTTGTGAAAGAACGCGGTATAAATATGCAATACAATGTTCGATAGAATTATATCACATATATGATTGCTCGCTGGAAGGTTTAAAATTTTCATGACGAAAAATATGTCATTGAAGCACATTGAAGTAGTCTTCCTGATATGATGAAACATTTCGTCATGCCCGGTTAACAGGTTAAAACGCAAGTTTCATAGAGTTTGATCTAGATTTTAACAGTACTTCCATTTTAAGCTTGTGAACAGATTTTTTTTGACGTCAACTTTCGTAACTCCAAATAGGTCTAATGGGGTGTAGGGAAAGGAAAAAATTATGACGCTTTTCGTAGTAAAGTTAAACGCTTATCGCTCAGCAACCAAATAACATAGAGAGTTTGTTTTAGTTTCATTAAACAGGGAAAGTAGGCATTGAAGATCTGAAAAAAAATTTTAGAATTTTGGGTTACAGTTTAATTTACAATCAATCTGCAAAATTGGTGAAAATTAAAAAGAATTTTAATGACGTCACAGCTACCGATACGCGCGCACGCAGTGAACAACCAACTTCCCGCACTTTTTCATACCTAATTTTCAATCACATAGAGGTACTTTAGTCACAGAAAGTCACAGTTGAGGAGGGTAAGTCAGTTTACGGCCCTCAATCCCAGCGGCCCTTTCGCAGAAACAGCCTCCTGTCGATTTTTTTACGAAAAGATTATTTTGCGAAAGAAACGATTTCACGTCGAAAATTTGTCAACAATTTTACAAAACTAATAAAGGAACTTATGCTTTTTGTGTTGCGAGGAGATGCATTCTGTAAGAAAATTTAACCATCAAAGCGATTACCTATTTTGATCTATTTGATTAAAAATTTTGAATAATTCGCTTTTAAAGTGAATAATTGCATATTTATTGCGTTTTATCAAGTCTCTGGAATCTTAAGAATATTTATTCCTGGTGGTATCAGAAATTATGCACATAAACTTGAATTATCTGCTTTTGAACTCAGAATGAGAAACGGAAAAATACGGCTCAAACGCTTAGAGAGTAAGGTTATTTTTTCTCAACCTTAATAGTATCATTTGTCTAGATTCAGAACATCTAAAGAATTCGGGAAAGATTAGCTTTACCGTATTAACCTCCAGTTTTGAAACACGATGCGGCCTGTTTTGCGATGGACCTCGTAATTTTAAAAAGTAATTAGATGAAAGGATGATTCAGGAAATGAAATTTATTTTATATTAAAATATTTAATCGACATCAAATTTTCTTTGGATTTCTCTATCAATTTTACTGCGAATTAGAGCGCACCTTATAAAGTTATTACTATTAGATGCAAAAACATATTCTAGTAATACTTATCAAATATAATACATATTTTATGAAAAACATATTTTCATGCATCAAACCTTTACTGATCTCCTATATTTCAGTATGCTTCAGAAAATTCAACTTTGTCAACCCAAGTTTAGTGAAAGTTGCCTACGGAAAACCTAAACAAGGAAATTAGAGGACATTTCGACTTACTGATCTGTTTCTAAAGACATAATGGCAAAAATTATTTTTCGATAAAGTCTTCGATTCTTTTTCACCAGCCGGGAATTTAAAGATTAGGTGAAGATCGCTTCTGAGAGAGTGAAACAGATGCACCAAAGTTTCACAGAGATATCATAAATGAAGAAACATGCAGCATGCTCGGCCTGTGCGACAATAGTGTGGACACTGGGGTCAGTTACAAATGGCTATCACCGGCCCATGTGCAAAAAACTTCAGTACTATTTCTCGCACTTCCGTACGATCTTTCATCGGGAATGTGGTCTGGGTTATAGAATGGAATGTACATCTTATCTGCATTCTGGGGGGATGAAAGAACCCACTTACCTACTGGCAACATCTCATTCCCAAATTCCAGGTTCCGTACGGGAGTTTGTTAGAAAGTCATACCGAGAATTTGTCAAATCTTGATACTAATCGACATCAAATTCTATTTGGATTTCTCAATCAATTTTACTGCGA
>BGPR01017869.1:0-31788 GCA_013235015.1 Araneus ventricosus | reverse complement strand
ATTTTTGTGCTTATTGTATTTTTGTCCTTATTATATTTTTGTGCTTATTATATTTTTGTGCTTACTATATTTTTGTGCTTATTGTATTATTGTGCTTATTAGATTTTTGTCCTTATTATATTTTTGGGCTTATTATATTTTTGGGCTTTTTATATTTTTGTGCTTTTTATATTATTGTGCTTATTATATTTTTGTGCTTTTTATATTTTTGTGCGTATTCTCTGGTTTGCCATGCTCACAAAAAATACTCCTATTCACTCACCATAACGAAACAATACACAGCGCGGATTGAAATTGTTTACTCGTTTTTTGCACACCGCATCCCATCGGCCTCCTTCCAGACTCGTCAGAACACTTGACACTTTTTATTTACAACACCACCACACTCGAGGACGCGTGCTGCCTCTCTCGTCTTACATTCTATTCTGCTCTAACTCACAATTTTCGAATCGGATGGGTGCGTGCGCATCACAGGCGGTGCCACGAACACCTCCCACATTTTTTTCAAACCTTTTTACGTTTTGTAAAGAGAACCAGCTTGACTGCCCTCCTGTCTCGTAGACCTTCGTGTATATGGGTGTCATGGTTTTGAAATGATACCAACCACACCACATGAAGTTACACACCTATTTATTAGAACAATATTGACATAAAAAGAGATGGTGATGCTGAATAATTTCACTATGATGGTACGTACATTGATTGTCCAGCTGTGAGAACAGAAAATGGTATCCCGTGTCGGAGAGTTCACAATGCTATCCACTGTACACAGGTAATCCTTTCGCTTGACCACCTACGCGCGGTCAGTTGCTTTCCATTCACTAAGCTTCCCCTTCGCGGGAGCTAAAACAATTGAAGTCTCCTACGCAAGAGCTTCATCAGATCGGACTCAGTGACGTCAAGCCATTACAGAATGAGAGTCGTTGCGCCATCTGTTGGTGACGGGCACGTTTCATGCTTTCTAGTAAACTGAAAAAATCCGAGTATACATTTTGGATGATTTGCTTTTGCCTGATGGGTTCCAAAATTTGATACAAATCTATTGTTTCATTAGGAGTGTCCTAGTTGAATTAGATTCGCTCATTCTTGTATTTGAACACAAGCAAGAGTCCGATTACAATCATAAAATCGAGTTTTTTTGACTAACTGAAAAATTCATATGGCATTCACGAAAATGGTATAGTAAAATAAATGCAGCGCATGAGATGCGATTGCAGCACTATTAAACTGAGTTTGCTGCAAAGATGAACATTTTCTGGATATTTTGAGTTCTGATTTTGGAGCCAAATTTGGAGGAAAATCTGATGCTGGTTATCAAAAACTACGTAGCTTTGGCTTTTTTTTTCTTTTCTCAATATTGACCTCTGGACTAAGGCTTAACCCTGTAGAAGTTGCTTTCCGATAGTGACTTTTGCGGTTACCAAAAAGAAGTTTAACCATGAGAACTACTTGACACTGTACGAAAAAAACTTACTCAGGCGTTTTATTAGCAAATTGAAATTGAAATACATGGAAACAAATTAAAAGAATACATTCAGAAATATTTTCAAAAATGCTTTGCAACCATATATCTCAAAAGAGGGTAATTTAACACATAAATCAAAGCTGAATCAAATTGCTCGAACAGAAATTCTTGTTTCATTCAACGAGCATCATAGAATGGGTTTTATATGATTTATTTATTTGATTCAAACACTTACTTGTCACCAAAATTTATTCTTATTTGTTCCTTTTTATCGTATTTTTTATTGTAAATTTCTTACTGAAAATATTATTTTGTATGCCATATTATATATTTTATTGTTAATTTTTACAACGCCAATCGAATTTACTCTTAGTTTTAGTTGTCAGTCTTAGTTTTGTTGTTTTTATTATAGTTAGTTTTAGTCTGTCAATATTATTTCTGAACTGTTCTAAATGTTTTTCCGTGTCATACTTTTTCAAGTACATTTTTGAAATGTTCATATTTTATTTTTTGTATTTTGCTAAATTACGTGACATGCATGTATATGTTTTAATATGTTTTACGACATTTTAAGCCTTATATTTGTTATGTATGTGTTTTGTAAATGTTCCCTGCATTCATGGTCGCACACCATTTTGAGTAGGTAGGTGAGGGTTAAATTTTAAAAAAATCATCATCAAAATTCACCTCTTGTTCAAAGAAAGCACACTACAGAGATGACTCCATTTACAGAGTGCATACAAAAAACACAAGCCACAAAGTGAATTAAAACACAAAGAAAAAAAGTAACTGCAGAGAATACAACAGTTCAAAGCTCAGAACCTCATCAATTATAAAAATGTAAACACATAAATGTTTTAAAACGAAAACACGCAATTACAAATGCATTAAAAATACACTGAGGCTCCAAAAGTCCATGTTGCACACGGTCACATTAAAATTATAAAAAAATCACACAATTTTTTTAAAAAAAATTTAGAGCACCAAATAAAAAAAAACCATTAAAAAAAGCAAGGGTCAAAAATTCAAACACACACAAGCACTAGGTCAACGTATAAAAAAATCTTGATATGTAGAGTCAAGTGTAAAAAAAGAAAAAGAAATCAGGTCATGTATTTAAAAATTGAAAACAATTCGATTTAAAAACAGTGGGAGACGTAAGATAACTGTCCAGTTCACCAGAGATCTTGTTAAAAGTCTTATAAAATTTATACAACGAGAACATGTCAATATGATTAGATCTAGAATACACATTAGGAAAAGAACTTATGTTCCTCAAAGACCTGGCAGGCACAGCGAAATTTATAGCGCTCAGTATATCAGTGCAATCGATCGAACCATTGATTACCTGGTAAAAGAAAAGAATACAAGAAACATCTCATCTGGAACACAAGCTAGGTATATTGAACATATTACGTAGACAGGAATGATATCTAAATTGAAGTCAACTTTCTTTATCGCTGTTCAAGATCTTGAATAATTTTCAACATGACTGTGAAGTATTCGCCATTTACTTGTAGCTTAGGTCAGAGGTTCCCAGCCCATGGGCCGCGGCCTACTAGTGGGCCGTGGATAGAATATTAGTAGGCCGCGTAACGCTAGTCAAGAGTCGAAGTCAGAGGAGCTTCAAGAGTCTTCATTCGTTTTTTTGCTTTATAAGCAATACATTTTTATTCCTTTTACAGTAATCTTCACTAATTACTGACATATACATGCATATAATATACATATAAAGATATATGTTTAGATTTTTTGCTTGGATATTTAGTTAGTGGGCCTCAATATATTTTTTTACACCACAACAAGTAGTCCGCACAACCAAAAAGGTTGGGAACCGCTGGTTTAGATTCTTTTGCAGCAACTGTGAAATTCTTTCAAGGCTTTCGAGCATAAAGGGAAAAGGTTAAATTTTTATTTCACGGTTCTGAAAGGAAAATAATGTTCTAGAATGAATTCCTGCTCCGCGATGTGCTCTTTTCACTTTCAGATCTGCTTCAAGAAGAACACCTCAAAGAGAATCTGTGTTCCGAAATCTGCTGCTTATGCGGTATCGGTTTTGGTTTAGGAGCTCGCAAACGTCGCGCCGCATTCAATTGAATCTCAAACTTCTCCGAAACATCTGCTTGTTTTGTTTGCAATCAACAATTGGATTTCAATCCTTCGCTCCGAGCGCCGACTCCAATTGGATGAAGGATACTGTTTCGATTCACGTAATCGATTTTTCTTTCTTGTACGGCCTCGAATGTCCTCTGTCCCAGATCCCAATCATCCTATTTAGCAGGTGGTTGTCCATATAAAGTAAATGAGTGTTCTAATGAGGAAAGAAATCCTGGATACTCCAAACCTATCTGGTTGCTCTTCTGAAAGATTTATTTGTTACTGTGATGGATGATTTAGCTTTTTATTAAACTTTATACAATATCATGCAAAACTTAACGACAGACATGATTTAGAAGCATACAACCATGAAAGCCGATTTTGACATCATCCGCTTTTTGTGAAACAATTTGCATCAGCGTGCTAAACTTGAGGGCAGAAGACATCTAAAACCATATAACGATGAAGGCTCATTCTCACATCATCCGAACCTGAACCTATCCCACGGCCACCCGCCTAGCCCAAAGGGTGTAAGACCTTAAAGGTCGCCGGGGAGAGAACCAAGATTCCAGCAAGCACCTGACCCCCCCGAGTAGAATTTATTTATTAATTTATTATCGAAAGGCTTACAAACATTGCCAGAACATGGGCTGTATTAAAGGTAGACAGTAGGATTTTTTTGATAAGAAACAAAAGAAAGACTTATTTAGTTAACAAAGAATCCCACTTTGGGGTCAAGAATTACATAAAGAAAAAGAATTTTTAAAAACTAAACACACTCACACAAAAAAAGCATATCTACAACGTCCAATGGAGCAGAACATACTATACATAAACATACAGCAAATACAACACAGCAAACAATAGATATTGAAAATAAAATAAATAAGATAAAATCAAGAATTGGAAAGTTAAAACGGGAGGAACAGCACAAGAACACCCAAGAACAACGCATCGTTCGATACTCATAATATTACATAAAAAAGAAAAGCAATTTACATTGTAAGCAAAAAGCCACACAACAGAAAGTGCTCCCAATGAAACTGCATTATGTCAGTTCATCACATTTTAATTGAATGCCCAAATTTTAGTTCCCAACGTTTACATTATTTTAGAATTCGTACAATAGAGATTTCTATTTTATTGGACAAAACCCCACATGCAAATCTTTTAGCATTTTTGAAGTCAATAGGTTTTCATCCACATATTTAAGCATTACTTCGGATTTTTGAAAACTTTTCCCATTGTTTTTATATAGTTGAAGTTTTTACATTTTTACGTAGATAACTTAATATAGTTTGGTGCAGTATAGCCAACTATGGCTCTTGTGCCAGGAAATCAGAACAAAACAAACTCAAACAGAAAGTACTAAGGATGCGGATAGTCAAGTGAATTGAGAAATCCAATCCAGAAAAAAACAAAAAGGAAAAACATGTACGCGCAGTTGAGTCAATACTACTAATAAAAAAAGTACATTTTCTCCTCTGGCATCATCTGCCTTTTGTGGAATGACACACTAACATACAAACTTAAGAAAGAGCATTATTTAAGGAGTAAACTGAAATGAAATTTTAGAAAGTGGCTTATAGTAAATAAGCAAGACTTAAATACATCTCTACTAATAATAAAAGAGAAAGTCTGTGTGTGTGTGTGTGTGTGTGTGTCTGTTGGCGGTGCACAGAACAGACCGTAGAACATAGAGCTACCAAATTTGGCACAGATATACTTTGGATGCTGTAGATGTGCACCTCGGAGCTGTCTTTTTAAAATTTTAATTACAATTCTAATTAATTATAAATCAAGCGAAATTTTGGCGTTTTTCCTTAATAATTTCCGAAAATATTACAGCACAAAACTCATTTTTACGCCATCTGAAAGTGCAAAAAATTACCTTCTCAATGATATAAATTAATTTAGGGACATTTATGTAGACAATGAAAAGAACAGGTGCAAGGCCACAAAAAAACATGGGTTAAATATCTACTACAATCTGCTTACGTTGTTAAGGGAACCATGAATATAAAATTATTCAAGATTCAATTAAAATCATATTCCCGGCGAACAAGCTGGTAGCCGAAGGCGGCTAGTAAATAATATAAATAAAAAAATACATACAGATCCTACATTTAAGCAACAGGGTATTACGTATAAAATCTCATTAACAATGCTACACAAATCACATGAGAGCACTTAATCTGGTTAACAGCTTAAACGCGGCGCGCATAGCGATTTGCGAAATAAACATTAAAGGTGCGATTTTGTTCGCTACAAGTCCATATTAATTTCAAGTCCAATATGGATAGCAGAAACCATCTTTTCGGAATTACGCAAGGAAGAACAAATGGTAAGCTGAAGGAGGGGCGTAGAGTGACGAGTGTATCAGAAGATAGAGCCTTTCGACCTCATGGAGAGCCTTTCGAGGCAATTGTACAGAAATGAGAAAGTTTACAGGAGGTCATTCAAGAACAAAAGATCGGTACGTCGTTTCTACAGATAGAAAGATATTAGCAACCGGTCCGAAGAGAGCACTGCTCGGCAGATGGGTAAGGCAACCGTGCTTAAAATGTCGCGGTTTACTGTAACGTAGAGTTTGAATAAAGGTGATCCTTTCGCTCATCGAATTTTCAGGCGTACCATTGGCTAATGGCTCATCCCACGTACATCGGTAGAAGCATTTACCTTGATGTACAAACCACAGAAATTGAATGGATCGGCAATTGCGTTTTTGCTATTTGAGTTTTTGAGTTCTGTGTTTTTGCTCTTAATCTTTTTGTGATTTGTGTTCTTAATGATAATCTTTTTGTGTTTTTGCTCTTTGGGTTTTTGCGTTTTGTGTTTTTGCTCTTAATCTTTTTGTGTTTTTAATGTTCAGCTTTTTATGTTTTTGCTCTTTGGATTTTTGCGTTTTGTATTTTTGTTCTTAATCTTTTTGTGCTTTTAATATTAAGCTTTTTGTGTTTTAATTTTACGCTTTTTGTGTTTTTGCTCTTTGCCTTTTTGTGTTTATGCTCTTTGCGTTTTGTGTTTATGCTCTTTGAGTTTTGTGTTTTTGCTCTTTAACGCTTTGCGTTTTCGCTCTTTATCCTTTTTTTTAGTTCATTGTTGTAAACGATGATTTTTAAAATGTTCTGCTCACCCCTTGGAGGTCTTTGTAAATTCTTTTTTAATGTAGTTTATTTCTTTTATTTTATGTTTCCCCTCTGGCCTGTGGAAGGCCTTACACCCTCTTAGGTAGGCTGGGCCGGGGCGGGATGTAAATAAGTAATTAAATGGATCCATGTCTTCTTCACATATGAAATTTGTTCTATTCCGACGAATGGACATCAACTGGTGTGAAAAGAAACGGACCCCAGGTTCCATACCAATAGCATCGAGAGCAGAGACCGTTTCGGTAGCCCTTAAAATCTCATTTGAGGTGACATTTTGATGAATGGACACATTTTTGGAGGAAGCACTGTCATTCGCGGTCCAGCGATCGCTATCCCTAGCAAGTAGTTCTTCTTCCTATGCGTCCATTCTGAGGTACAATTGAACGAAATTTCCTCCTTATAGACGATAATACCGGCCCACATCGGACTCTAGCTGTGAAAGATCTGTTCAAAAGCGTAGATATTGCACGACCAAATCTGTCTATCCGCTCCCGTGATTTCACTGAACATGTGTGGGATTATCGGGATGCCTGTCCGCACGTAGAGAAGGGAGTTCCTGTATTTGGATTGTCGTCTAGATTGGAGCTTTATCGTAACCTGAATTCTATTAATATTGGAGACGTAAAATAGGCAACTTAGTTGCAACGATAAAAATGCGGTTGGTGAAATCATTTTTCACAGAAAGCGCTGCTTCACTGCAGTTAGTGAACAAGTATATAGTAAGTGGATATACCCACAATTAAATGATTTAACCAAAGACTAAGAGCTCTCACGCAGTAAAGTAACCAGAGGAATGTGTCATTAGATCCTTAGAGATGAAATGCGTTTGATAACCAGCGGGAGTAATCTCCCGTAAACTTTCTCGTATGCTTCCCCAAAAAAGCGCTGTTTCCCCTTCCCCCGCGTGGATACAAAAATTCAAACTTACTGTAACCCAGAATCCAATGACTATCAGAAGGTTTTTCGTTGTAGATTATAGTGATTGTAAAATATTTACGTGAAGAATCAAATTCAAAGAGATGCGTACCGATTAAAACGCATCTATCACACACTGCTGGGTTCCACTTTTGCCGGCTCATGGACAAGGTGACGAAATTCTCTCAACAGCTTCCGCGTGCACAGAGATTGCTACCACTACGCATGCGTATGGAGAATCGGATTAGAAAAATTAATTATGCAATTTGAACGCCTTTTTTAACCTATTGAAACAAAAATTGGACACAAATCTACAATTAAGGTAAGAAGGCCACATATCAAATTTCATTTATCTAAGTAATTTTGTTAAGATGTTTTTTGTTAAGCGATTATACAGACCGACAGCCGATCAAACCTTGGACGTATTTGGTTCAAAGTTTGATACGAACCTACATTCATGATGATAAAACTGTGTACCAAATTTTATCCATCTATCTATTCAAGTTTTTGAGTTACAGTGTTCACATGAACGCGGACAGACACACTTCCCGTAAACGGATTTTGTCCAAAATTTGATAGAAACCTACAAATTATGTGTCAAGATCGCATACCAAATTTCATCCTTGTATCTCTAATAGTTATCGTGTTCACAGACACACAGACAGACATAATTCCAAAATTGTCTTTTTCAGACTCAGGGAGGTCTAAAACGTGGAGATTCGTCAAAATCTGGAGTTCGAATTTTTTGACGATTACAATACTTTCTCTTTGTATACTTCGTATACGCGAAAGTAAAAAGTAGTTATAATCACTAGTAGTCCTCACACAGAAATTAGAAGTGGAATAAGCCACAACTAAAAGCCACATTTAAAGGACATTAAAGATATCAAATTTTGGTTCAAAAAGAACAAGAACTAAAGCTACGTGGTTTTGTTTCATATGTAGGGAAACAAAGGAAGAAAAAGAAATGATATAGAGCATAAATGTCACACTTGGGTTCATACATTGTGACCTGATATTGATTTGAGAATCAAAAATTACTTTTGCTTTCATTGCTCTTAAGGAAATTGGTGGTCCAATTCAGGAAACCAATTTCTTTCACTGAACCGATAACGCAAATTTAACCCCTTCGCTTACAATGACGAGTCTGACACGTGTATCGAATTACAGAATTTTTGAGACTAAAATTGGTAATAAAGTCAAAGTAACAATTAATTTTAAATACAGAAATCACCAGGACACGTTTAAATGTCTCAAGTATCCTTCACCATCTTAAATTGATTGAAACAAAAAAATATCCCAAATGGGGGTTGTTATCTATTCAGGAGGTTAAATAAAATCGTAGGTCAAGGGAATAATAAGCTATTTTTTCCTATTTTAAAATATATTTTTTAATAAGTTAATAACTATTTTTGAAGATAAATTAGCTACAAAAATCCCACAACATTCTTTTAATAAAATTATTTCTCTACAACAACTTTAAAAATGTTTAGGCTCGAATGTTGCCAATTGCCCTTATATTCGCATGCGAACTCATAATATCTAAAACAAATGCTTATCGCGGAATGGATATGCCTGTCCCAATAATTACTCGATAAACGTAGACTGAGTCTGAAGATCCAATGTCCTGCAACCATTGCAGTTGAGGGAGGTTGTATCCCTTACTGGGGATAGGATATCTGTTTGCTATGCTTTGTCTTTTTCCATGCTATTTTTATGAAATCGTCATTTTCTCAATAATGCTTTTGTTTGAGTGCATACAGCAGCCATACTCTTCATGTCTGCCATAACCGTTTTTTAAGCAATATTCTGGCTATAGTGTGAATTTCACGCAAAATGAGAGATTTCCCTCACAGATGTGATGCAGAAACCAATCCATCCCTCAGTTTTTCATCCTATTGTATAACTGTGAACAAATATAGATTGAAATTACTATATACTTTTATAAGAAGGAATATTGGATAAAAACCAGTAAAAAAAATCCAGAATCAAAATTCAAAGACTAATTTCTTGAGATTTTAAAAGTGCTTTAGTCGATGCAAATGGAATGAAAGTGAATAAAATGTTCTATTTTAAAAGATTTATAGAAATAATATACGTTCAAGCACTAAAAGCACTATTTTAAACCAAAAAGAATAAACGTTTCCCGTTCCCTTTTTATCTTAATTTTAACCATTCTAGCATCAAAAAAAATCATATGATTGTAACTTTTTTCAAAAATTCTAATACTGAAAACAAGCTTTAACGAATCTCATAACAGACGGAGTTTCATGACATACTTCCATTTGCAGTAAGTCTTCTGATTTACTCTATCTAGCTAAATTTGTTCTTTGTCTTGCAACTCGTTTCCGAAATGAAAGATTGTCTCTTTATCTCTGACATTATCTTGACTTTCTCTGGCTGCTTGAATTTTGGCACGATCTACCACGTACGGTTTGTTCACTGAGCTAAAAGTTGGACCCCTTCCTATCTGCCAAACCATCACAGTTCAGTGTATATTGGCATCTGACCTAGCAACGTAACAAGCTTTCCACTTTAGCTTTGTTAAATAATAATAGTTAAAATGGTAATTTATGCACATAACACACCATTTTTAATTACCGAAACCTAACATTCTGCAAAATGTTTACTGAATTTAGATTTCCCCCATCATTAAAACGTAAAGTGTCATCACTGGAAACCTACTATGCATCAAGTAGAAATATATTGTTCCAAAAGTCTATCTGTGGGTGTATGGTGTAAACAGTCCAACACGCAGGGTAATGAAGAATGAAGGTTTATTTATAAATATGCAGGAAAGCACGTAGCACAGGTACAGGAAACAATAGTTCTTGCACAGATTAGCAATGTAAACAGACAACAATTCACAGGTAATAACAGTCCAGCACTTTGATATTTCTCAACACAAACAGTCAGCAAATAACTAATAACGACAATAACAGCACTTTGAATAGCGCTCAACTCACCAGCTTCCTAGCTCGCACTGCAGAAGAAACTCTAAAGTCGTTCCTAATGGATCAACACTACTCCCTCTGGTACAGGCGCGGCCCTTATATACTCTCTCCGACAGGTCGTGACGTCACATTGAGTTTTCTCGTATATTCAAGTGTATTCCCTTTCCTAATAGAAATATCGGGAAAAGGGTTGCATTTTCTGGAATCATCTATTTGTCGCCAAGGTCACCAAATTTGTCGCCAAGTTCAGGGATCCCGGAACAGCTGCTGCCGTCACTCCATGCTTAACCTTGTAAAACTCTTTTCCCAACCATAAGACTGACATTGCTGGGAAGCGACTTTCCATGTTTGTAACACTATTCAGTATATTAATTTCTCGGTAGAGTCAAAATTGTAAATGGAGGATAGAAATAAAAATGATGTCACTTGTTTCTTCATAAAGATAAACTGTATGTTTATAACTGAAAACACTGAAACGTTTCTTAAACAGTATCTCGATATTTAGGAAAAAACATTTGGTAATGATTTTGCATTTAAGCAAACTACCTAATTGATTTGTTGCTCGAAAAAGAAACACGCTACAGATATTTATTTTATGAATTTTTTAAATCTTTTTTACGAAAACAACTGTGAACATATTAAGGTTTATTTTCACTCACGAAAATTTCTATTTTAGAAAACATAGATACTTTTCTCAATTTACATTTTATTAATTAAGTGTAATAAGGAAAACATTGAAATATCTAAAATACAAAATATAAGTGTCATAAAATGAATAATCCATTCATTGCAAATCATTACTTAATGAAATTTTCACATTTAAGAAACAGAATCGGGATGATGAAACAACCTGTAAGCCCAACATTTCTTACTTAAAGATAATAATTATGCGTATTTTCGCCCATTTTATGCGGTTAATGTAGTGAATAGTCCTATATTTCAAATTTTATACTAGTTAAGGGGCTTCAAAAGTGGTTACTTAACTGTTTAGGAGATAAGCGGCTTTTTATGTAATTTGGTTAACGGCATGTAAAACATGTTTGGTCCATCAAGCATGTAATTGGATTTAAATTCTGCGCTGAAGATATAAACTGTAATACTTTGATTTCTTTTTATTTTAGTTCAGTCAGAAGCAGATGATGAAATTTTACCTTCTTAAATTACTCTATTCTCTTCGGGGTTTCTTACAGTTTAATTAATCCGATGCTTAGGCCTGTTGTTTTATCTATATTGCAAGTGAAGAGAAAACTTTGTACCCCTTTTTAAGCAAATTGCGCTCACGGAGGAGTGTGAGATTTGACATCGTTAAAGTTCATATGGAGAAGGAGTGCAGAAAGATAAAATTTATGTAATGCTGATAGAACTTATAGGTAATTTTCACCATTTTGTGACTGTGTCGGTTTTTCGGAGTTTGCTGATCGTTGGACACGTATGGCTATCCTATTGCACTACGTCGATGCTGTCGCAGACTGTACTCGCTGGTTCCTGATTGTTCCTGGGTCTGGCCTCCATTGAGGAGCTTATGCGGAGCGGATGATTTGTAATTGATTTAATCCCCCCGCAGTGAAATCCACTCCAAGTGGGAGTTTATTTGGATTATTTATAAAAAAAACTTTTCGGAGTGAAATACAAAATGTGAGGATGATTTAAATCTGTCAATGGCAAACACATATTAGTCTGTGGTCAAACAGTCGCACACAGTAGAGATTGTCTGTGCAGAAAAATAAAATTTATGCATAATATGTGTTACTAATACATTAAATTAAATAAAATAAATCATTCATTGTTTACGTTCATACTGAATGTCAAACACATAAAAGTCTGTGGTCAACAATTGGACAACATTTATTTTTTTAATCGCCCGGATTTTTTTTTTGTTTCAATAAAAAATAACCTCAATAACGTTCAAACTTAAAAATTTAATGAATTACGGTCGAATTTCGACTGCTGGGCGACCTCTAGTATCAATTAAGATTCAATTATTAAATTTAATGAAAAATAACTTTTCCGCGCAAATAGAACAAGTCAATGGGATTGAATGTAGTACTAGGACAGAGGTTCCCATCCTGCGGTGCGCGTACCCTTTTGGATACGCGAAGGACGTGTTGGGGGTACTCGAACTCAATGTCGGTAATGGAGGACACCAGAAAAAATAAAAGATTTAATAAGTTACAGAATTTTGTTCCTTGTGAGAAAAGCATTTGCGACTTATTCACATATTTGACGAAGCTCCAGATATGAGGTTATCTCTATCTTCATTTGAACACAATTTTATAAAACTGAGCTTCATGAGGCAAGCTCAAGGATCGCAAAGAAGTTTTCTCCCACTTGAATAGTTGATTATTACGGCGTGTAAATTTAGCTATTCTTGAAAGTTAATGCGAAATTATTAGAATACTGGTTTGAGTTTTTTGGCTATGATCTAATACTATTGCAGAAACGGAATGAAATGCAAAATCAAAAATAAGTCCTGAAAATGTTATTAATTCGAGTCATTTGACTCTTAAGCTTACATAAACAATTAATATTATTGTTAAAACCTTCTTTGGATAGGCGGATGGTTGGAGAAAGGAGGATATGACAGTAGGGAAAAACAGAATGGAATGCAAAATCGAAAATAAGTCCTGAAAATGTTATTAATTCGAGTCATTGGACTCTTAAGCTTACATAAACCCTTAATATAGTTGTTAAAACCTTCTTTGGATAGGCGGATGGTTGGAGAAGGGGGGATATGACTGTAGGGGGTACGCGTGCGAAGATAAAAAGAAGGATCAAGGGTTACGCAAGGGAAAAATGTTTGGGAACCCATATATTAGGAGATCGGATTATTTGCTCACTTTTAAATTCACGAAGAAAATATATATAAATAGAAAAACAAAAAGGGAGTGAGCATGAAGTTTAAATTTTGTTTACCATTTGAGAAGAATCCTCTACCTGTCACGAGTTGAGCTTCCTTGTGGTTTTGTTTGTTACCAAAACTTAGGCTATCATGTGACTCCTGAGGAACAAGATGTGAATAATTTATATTCATTCAAACTCATGTCAGGCTATAATTGAATGAATTCACCCTCTGACTGCGTATCCCACGGGTTGGAAGCAAGTCTATTTTTTGCTGCATCCTACTAATTTCAAAGGCTAATGCGTTTACTCAGTGCTTTCATAGCGTTGGATCATGTAGTGCACCGTACTGCAACCATCTTACTGTGATGTTTATAATCCAATATCCGCCTCCGGACATTGGGAATTCCTTTTGTCTAGTGGTTAGGATCTTCGGTTCGGAACCCAAAGGTCCACAATTCTATCCTCGTACTGCCACAGTGGTGACCCGGAAGAACACGCAACAACACCTACTTTCAGTCCCACTACTAGATGGCAGCACCAAAAATTCCATCTACTTCTACATCCAACAGATGGCAGCAACTCAACTTACACCAATCTCTCCCAAATTCAAAGTCTATGACCATTTCATAGCACAAAGCCTGCGCAAACACATAAATCTGCGCATATGCACGCAGCACACTTATCGCTTCCTTGATATTCAGATAATATCAAGGAAGAAAGGTTGCTCCTGTAGTGCACCGTACTGCCACCATTTTATTGTGATGTTTATAATCCAACATCCGCCTCCGGACATTGGGAATTAATTTTGTCTAGTGGTTAAGATCTTCGGTTCGGAACCCAAAGGTCCCCAGTTCTATCCTCGTACTGCCACAGATCATATTATATTAATAAAGTTCTGCATCAAAATAACAACTTGCTTGGCTCAGCGGTGTTTGCATACGTTGAAACTAATGAGTGATTTTAAAAAATTACTCATTGTCTCATTTAGATTTAACATTAAAGCAATTGATATATTAAGGTACTCATAAGTAATATCATTTTTTTAAACCTCTATAAATCTTTTAACAGTTTTTGTGGTCTTTTTAAAGCTATGCGTAATTTTTTGAAAAATCTCTTTACATAGTCATAATTAAGAGTAATTTGCTTACATACTTTTTTCCTGTGTTTCCTGGTAAAATAATGATTCAAATTTAACGTGGTGCTCCCTTTCTGCCTAACAAAGTATGCACTTCGTTTTATTTTTTTCACTTTATAGCTACTTTCGATACCGAAAATATTATATACAAAAGAGTAGGGATAGTTGAGCCAATTTTTAAATTTTCTTTTTAAATTTTTTTATAATTAGGAATTGAAGAATAGAATATTGTACAGTAAATTTTGGTATTTTGTCTTAGAAATTAAATGAGAAAATTAGCCATTTTCGTCCAATTTTATTGCTTAATGAATATTTAATTTTTGTTTCACATTGTGGTTCAAGTATCCCCATGAGAGGGATACATGATCCATAGTGTAGAGATTCTCGAGTTATCTCTAAAAAAATATCTACGAAATACAATGTTATAAATTTTACTGCTTATTATTTTTTCAGAAATGCTTTGCTTCATGCTGAAGATAAAAATCAATCTTCCGAAACCAGTCGTGAAAAAAAAAAAAAAAAATAACAGCATGGTCATTTTTTTTGGTGATGTTTGGTGGTCGAAGAATCGTTTCAACTTCGTTTTCATCATTGACAGCAATGTCATAATTGGGTGGCCATTTAAATTTGAAATCTGCAACTCTTCGAGCAAATTTATGCTCAGCCCATCTTCAGAAATATTGAGAATTTGGCCAACAAATTGCTTTATGGTCTTCTTCCCTGTTCATTTTATCAGTAGCCAATCATCAGTAGCAAGTTATTTATTGATGAAATCATCACCACTTTCAGTGTTTCCATCTACTGACATTGTTGAACTTGTACTTTTAATTGAATAAGTGTCAGAATGTAAATCAGATGTATCGTAAGTCTTTCATATTTTTTTTTTTCGATTTTTAAGGAAAAAGTTTTGTTTTAACCTTTGGTAGTTTCCAAGAAAATTTAAATTGTGATCTTTGTTGCTTTTCATTTCTTCTTTTTCCTTTTCGTTACATTTTTAATAGCTCTTCATTTTTTTTTTCGGTAGTGGAAGTCAAACTAGCTGATTTAGCTCTTTTCCTATACCTTTTCAAAATGCGAAGCAAGTCTTTTAGATAAGGTTGCGCAACCTCTGGAGAAACAGTTGTTTCACTAGTTGAGATCCCAGGAATAAGAGAATTTACAGACATATGACCAGAAAAAGACAAATTAATTACAAAAAATAAAAATTCCCAGAATCTTTCATTAATATTAATAGTTTTTTAAAAGGAGTATAAAAATATTTCTAATTAATATATTAATGGTTTTTTAAATTTAATTTGCTATAACTGTTTAAATATTAGTTTTTTATTCTGATTAATTAGTTAGAATTTTTCTTCATAGATGGAGCTAGGTGCTAGCTTCTAAATTTTTGTTGCTTCCGGTATATTTGGCGTCGCCTGGATTACATCTACCTTTACATCTAGTACCTTTTGATTATTCTTTAAAGATTGTGCATTTTGATTTGTCAAAATGATTCTCATACTGATATTGGACAGGATTCAGGCCACAAAGGATATACTTTTGATTTATAATCTTACCCTTGACAGAAAATCTTGTCTAATTTTGGAATCTTTATGGTGAGTGGTCTTTGATAAAGTTTACCATTCGATTCCTTATTCATTTCTTCCTTTTCATTTCTTCCTTATTCTTTCCTGAACATTTTTTACTTTCGAAATTCATTTTTATGTGTTTTTAATATTATCGTTTCAAACTTCTGTTGATGCAATCACTTGAGGATGTTGCTTTTGTACGCTAAAAGATGTATTGTCATCGTTTTTGTCTAAATCTGCTGTTTATTATCTATGCTTTTTTTTTTCTTTTTATTTAATTTTAATTTTTGTTTAGTTTATCTATTTTTTGTTTCTGTATTATATTATAAATAGCTGCATTTGCGCCTTTATATATAATACTATGAATTTTTATTAATGTTTTATTAATTAATTTAATCAATTTATAAATTTGTCAATTTATAACTGACAAATTAATTACAATATTCGGCCGTAAGTTGACGTCTCCAAGGGGAGTAAAATCTGAAGAAATCTGGAAATTTTCAATAGACCCACTTGATTGCTCCGTACCTGACCTATCAATGACAAATGAGTTTTTTTTATAGTCTTATTTTTTTATGAAAGCCTGCTACTCAGATATATCTTAAAGATAGCAAATTTTGTAAAAATAAACTACTCAAATTTTCTAAATAACAGAGTTAATGAACACTAATTTCGGCATAGTTGAACCATGGCTTATGTATTCCCAGTATCAAAGTCACTAGTATCCCCACTAACACCAATTCCTTCTACCAAGCTATAACTAAATAAAAACCTGTAGATATTTAAACTATTTTAAACTTAAAATGTACTTGAAATTGTTATTATTTCAACTAGGAATATTACTACAGCTCAAAAACAAAATTTGAATTTTTTAAAAAATTCACACACTTTAATGCTTACTTCAGACAGTTAAAAAAGAACTATTGTTCATGGCACTTTCAAAATGGCACCAAATTACTTGATTTTTTAAAAATGTGTAGAACTTATATTTAACATGTGTAGAACTTATATTTAACATGTGTAGAATTTATATTTAACATGTGTAGAACTTATATTTAACATGTGTAGAACTTATATTTAACATGTGTAGAACTTATATTTAACATGTGTAGAACTTATATTTAACATGTGTAGAACTTATATTTAACATGTGTAGAACTTATATTTAACATGTGTAGAACTATCTGTAGAAGAATCTTTTTACATGTGTAGAATGTGTTTAAATGCTGTCAACTGAAGAAAGAAGAATAAATCTGCTGTACACTGTAAAAAATTCCGGAAACTTTTAAGGTAAAAATTACTGTAGAATGGAGAATTTACAGTACCCGCAACTTTCGCAGTACATTTTACCGGAAAAGTCGACTACACTAGCGCCGCTTGCGGCCAGTTCAATGCGCGGGAACCATGAAGAACGAACTGTCATGATATGAAATAGGAGGATGAAAATACATGGTAAGTTCTTGTGTTTTTATACATTCTGTATTAATTTGTTTAATTTTGTGTACTATATCATTTATTTTATTAATTACCCTATTAAGGGTGATTTTTAAACGAAGGAAGTTGATTTAACATGTTTGAATCTCATATTAGGCTTCGTGTTACATTAGTATATAGCTTTTTTTGTTCTTTTCGTTTAATATTTTGTTTTTGCCTGCATTATTATATTCTACAGCTTTTTTAGGGAAAAATATATTTATTATTTACAAAGTATCGAAAGTAATTTATAGCAAGATATCAAATTTTATAATTAAAAGTTTTATGTTTTCAAACGAAATAATAAAATATATTGTTAAGTTGATTATTCCATCATAAAATTATTCCATTATTATTTCATATTATTATTTCCATTTATAAATGAAAAAATTTTCTTGGTATATCTTTAGGAACATTGTTTTGAGAATGAAAATTTAAATGTTAAATAAGTTCAAATACTCTGCCTGTATTCAGAATTCAAATGCTTTGTTTACATTTAGCAACCTTACTTTATTGAACTTTTTTTTTTCTGTTGTAAGCTTTAAATATGGAAATTTCTTTATATAAAATATCGGACACTAAGAATGTTTTTGAATACAAGTTTTAATGTTTTTGAGTTATTAAATAATTTTTTCAGATTATATATATATATAGGGTAAGATGCTCCAGTTTTGGCCACCTTAAGAGAAAATTTGAAATGGAAATTTTACAGTGGATGGCTGTTTAAAACATATTAAATCATACTTATACTATTCTTTAGCAAATTTTATTGGCTTTCTTCTAGTTATAAAATTTTTCTGAAGAATATTTTAGATGTTGAGTTATGAATTATTAAATAAATTAACCCAATTTGCACCAGTTTTGGCCACACTAATATTTTTAACAGACACTTTAATGAATTTTAAGTAAAAATAAATCCTTTTTATGCAATATATATTTTAGTACATTTTCTGTTATATGAAATGGGATTTTTTTGATGAATTTATAAAGATATGTAATAAAATTTACATAAGCTGATTTTAGCTGCAGATTTCAGTTTTAAAAAACAGGAATGCAGGAAACAATAATTCAATTTGGTTGATAAAATACAAACTATAATTTAATTTGGTTGATAAAATACAAGCTATGTATACTCGCATAATTTTTTTTTGATAAAATATGAAACAAAAAATGGGGAGAGGACTAAACTTACATTGCAAAAGCATAATTTTTTAAAAATATTACAAATCAAGAATTTGCATTATTATATTCACTAACAATATCCACAAATATGTATTTTTATAATTTTTAATTGCAACATTAATCAAATTCATCAGAATCATTTTTAAAATTAGAGCAATCCATGCATATAAAAGAATATTCCTCATCACTCGAGTCAGGTTCCTCAAGTTGAAATTTTCTAACATAAATGTGAGGTAAACATTCAAAATGGAGATGTTTTTGTCATTCCATTTTGAATGGCCTTGACTGCATTACCAACTTTAGATGGTGAGTAGCAAAATTTTTTTATGGAAATGCTACCTGCCTTCTTATTTTTAATTGGAGCCATTACTATGTAAAATGAAAACAAACAAAGCTATATTAGTTACTTTTCATTTTAGAAACAAAACTAAATCAGTTGCTTGTATTTTAGAAATAATAAATAAATTATTCATGCATTTAATTTTTTTACAAGTTGCATGTTTGAGAAAATTGAACCAATCAGATTGAAAATAGTAAAATAAGGATTGCTTAAAGTATTGGAATGCTTCTTATTAGTTAATTTGAAATTACTGGTTAATTATTGGAAAAACAAATCCAATGTGGCTAAAACTGGGGCATCTACCCTATATGTTCTTATTCAAACTGGTCCATAAAGATATTCATATTTTTAATACTGGTTATTAAATGAAAGAAAAAATATTGTAACTTTTTGCTAATAATTTTAGCATGTTTCTTTACTTTCCCCTACATTGTTAAAACTTTTAAAAAAATTATTTATTGTTTTAATCTATATATTTAAATTACTTATCAACTATCTTAGAATGGTGCGAGTTCCTATTAAGGAATTTTTGTTGATGCCTTTAATGTGTATATGATGCCTTAAACAGGGTGGCGACAGCACCGGGAAAACCGGGAAGTCAGGGAATTCTCAGGGAATATTCCTATTCTGGAAATCTCAGGGAAATCTCAGGAAATTCTTAAAAAAAAGTGTAAAATCAGGGAAAATTAAATTGGCCTCAAACTTGGTGAATCTGTTTCAGGGAAATTATGGAGAATTGAAGCAGACGCCGGTGTATTTTCCCCTTCAGTTTTTCCCTTTCCTTTGTTTTGAGTGTTAGGCTTATCCCCGTATTTTGATTGGCTGGCTATTTGAAAGGATGGGCGTGG
The DNA here is from genome assembly GCA_013235015.1 of Araneus ventricosus. Lineage (NCBI taxonomy): Eukaryota > Metazoa > Arthropoda > Arachnida > Araneae > Araneidae > Araneus > Araneus ventricosus. The sequence continues at coordinate 11,821 of BGPR01017869.1, read as the reverse complement.
TTACTGATTGGGATAGGGGATGTTATTTTTTTATTCTTTTCCATTTTCTTTGCTTTTTTTTCCAAAAGGAAGCATTCTAGCATATTTAGAAAAGAGGTGAAGTGAACAGCTATTCACTTATTTCGCAAGCTGTGTGATCTGCGCAAACGTTCTGTGCTGTGATCTGGCCACGTGGATTCTTTGCCCTGGATTAATTTTCAAGAAAAATATATCGTTGTTCATTATCGTCAAGCTTCATTAAAACCTAGGTAAGAGGTAATTATTCGTATTTTTAAATATTTTTTTTTTGTTTCGAAAATAATTCTATTGTCTTTTGAAGGATTTGGAATTCAAAAACTTATATCCATTTGCATCTGCTTAAATTTCTTATTAGAATGGACTATTTGAAAACAGGGTTTATTAATAAGCCATATCTTTAAAGAAATAAGTTTTATTTTTGCTTTTAATTTTAATTTCATTTTCTTTTTTTTAATCCCTTCTCGGTCGGTGTCGTATGTCATGAGAAGAAGAGAAAAATAATATCGTTGAAAGTGAATTCGTCTCTTCTTAAACGACTCTTATATTAAGCGATTTTTTTTTCTGAATATTGCTACTAGATGGAAATAAGATTTCCCACCTTGAATGGTAAATAATAATTTATTTTCTGTAATGTACAGTCAGCATGATATCTGTTAGAACTTATACTGAAAAACTACTTATGATATTTTTGCTATTTATTAACAAGGTTTTTTTTTTTTTTTGACAAAGTAAGCAATAAAGTAATCTCCAATAAATTATTTCAATGTGGTTTCTATGTTCTGATGGCCAAGACAGATTGTAAAGCTGTTTTCATAGTAAGGTTGTTAGTAAAAACCATTTCCAAAACTTCTTTTATGCATTTTTAATTATTCTTTTTATTTAGATATTTATCTTAATTGCCTAAAATCAATAGATTTGATACTTATAGTATCGGAAAATATTTTTTTAAAATTTAAAACTTGGGTGCATTGCTGGGAAAACGGGAGATCAGTGAGTCGGTTATCACATATTTGAACACTGGAAGCTCAAGCAAAAAACTGCTTACTGGCAAAATTTTTTTGCATTTTTCAAATTCAGGATAAAATATGTATTAATTTTCAACAATAAAAAAGATGCTTTTTTTGGATCGGAAATTCAAAAGAAAAGAAATTAGAAGGGGTTAACCTAAAGAAATTAAAATTGTGTTCACATGACTGAGAATTCAAAAACGTGGTAAGACTTAAGTTTGATGTGCGGTTTCCCGCCAAGTTGGCAAAAATCACGCCAACTATGAAATACTCGCCAAAAGTCCGCCATATTTTCATTAAAGGGTTGCAATAAAATAACTGACGTGCACCACATTTGGCGAGAAATCGCCAGATAAAAAATGAACTTTGGCGAACGCACATTAAACTTAAGTCTAGCCAAAAACGTATATCCATTTACATCTGTTTAGATTTCAAATTAATTTTGACTATATGCAAAAAAAGAACAATTCATAAGCAGTATAATAACAATAAAAAAAACCGTTATAGTTTTAGTCTATATAGTTTTTGATTTACTTTTTGTTTATCGATGTGTTTTTCTCTTTAGATACAAACAGCAGTGATGTCTAACTTCAAATGTTCTTTTCAAGATGAGTGGAAAAACAAGTTTAAATGGATCCGTGAATTGCCTGGAGACAGAAACCGTGCTTTCTGTCAATTATGTCAGTACACATTTAGTCTCAGCAATATGGGTCTAAGAGCTGTTACCAGCCATCAAAATGGAAAAAAGCATAAGCTAAAACAAAACAGTGCTGCATCATGTCAAAGTGTTGTTAGTTTGTTTTCTTGTACTGAACCAACAGAAAGTCAGGCAGTTCAAAATACAACTGATTCAACCCAATCAAATTTATCCTTGGATGTCAATACTGCATCAACTTCATCTATAGATTTTGAATCTCGTGAGATTAAAATTAGCAAAATGAATAATTTCCTGTTAAAAGAAACTGTAACAAAAGCAGAAATAAAATGGTGTTTACAAGCAGTTTATACGCACAAATCCTTAAGATGTGCAGAAAAAGATGTGCAATCTTTCCCAGACTTATTCCCAGATTCAGAAATTGCTAAAAGGATGCAATTAGGACGGGATAAGATGGCCTATATGATAGTGTATGGTATTGCACCATTTCTGAAACAAAATTTACTGGATGAAATTCTTGCTTCGGAACATTTTGTAGTGGGTTTTGATGAATCCATCAACAAAGTTTCACAGAAGCAACAGATGGACATAAATATTAGATTTTGGGATAGATGTGAAAATAGAGTAAAAACTTGGTATTTAACATCTGCTTTTCTAGGTCGGACTCGTGCTTCTGATCTGTTAGAAGCATTCACAGAAGCTACTAAGCCTTTAGATTTAAAAAGACTGGTTCAGCTTTCAATGGATGGACCAAACGTGAACAAAAAGCTTCTCAAAGATCTACAAGCACAAATTAAAGAACAACCCACTGACCCAGAAATCTTGAATATAGGATCTTGCGGATTACATGCTATCAATGTAGCATTTAAAGCAGGAGCTGTTGTAACTCAATGGAAAATACTAGAGTTCCACAGAGCTCTGTATTACTTATTTAATAAGTCTCCTGCGAGAAGAGCTCTTTACAGTTTTTATTCAGGTTCTTCACTATTCCCTAAAAAGTTTTGTGCTATTAGATGGCTTGAGAATTCTGATGTGGCTAACAGAGCTTTAGATATGCTTCCCCATCTTAAGAGCTATGTTGAAGCAGTTGAGAAGAACAAAGAAGCTCCTTGTAGCAACAGTTATAACCTTATTAAAGAAGCTATACAGGATAAATTACTACCTGCTAAACTTACCTTTTTTAGATCAGTTGCTTGCGAATTTGAAGGGTTTTTGCGAGAATACCAAACGGATGCCCCGTTAATTCCTTTTCTGTTTAGTGACTTATCTGTTTTGTTGCAGGGCTTGATGGAAAGATTTGTAGGAAAAGATGTGTTGGTGAAAAATAGCATCATGGAAATTGACTTAAATGATATTAAATCTCTTTGCACTGATAAGCAAATGGACTTGGGCATCTCTACTCTTTCTTGTATCAGGAAATCACAAGTCCCTGAAAAAGATGCTACTGCATTTCGAAAAGAATGTCGGCAGTTTTTATTGAAATGCGTGCAAAAGATGAGGGAATGTTCCCCACTGATTTATTCCTTGACAAAGGCTGTGTCATGCTTTGATCCGTCAATTGCATTGAAGGAAAAAATTTTTTCTAGGCGTTTAGTTTCATTGCTCCTAATTTTGACGGAAAAAAATTGGGTTGATGGAATAGTAGCTGATAGGGCTAAAAGGCAATTAATTGATGTTTGCTCTCGTCCTCATATTATACACTCTTTACAACAATATAAACGACAATATGAGAGTATTGACAAATTTTGGTTCAACTTGTTAACAACAGAAGGTGCCTGCAATGATGCTATTAAAGTTTTAAAAATTGTGATGGTATTATCCCATGGCAATGCTTCTGTTGAAAGAGGTTTTTCAATAAACAGTGATTGTTTGTGGGAAAACATGAAAGAAGACTCTCTAATTGCCAGAAGGAGAGTGTTTGACTACATCGCTTCAGTGGGTGGTCTCTCAAATATAGAAATCTCTAAAAAAATGATCCATTATGTGCACAACGCAAGAGCACGATATTCGGAAGCAAATGAAGCTCGCCGCAAAGAGCAGCAGCATAAAGCTACTTTGTTGAAAAGAAAAAAGGAGACAACACTTCAGCTGAAAGATCTGGAAGCCAAAAAACTTAAAATTCAACAGCAAGCTCAAAGACAGAAAGATGTTATCGACGAAGAAATATCAGCTCTGAAGATTTTACAAAACAACTTAACCTAATTTAAGCATAAATGTTTTTGCATTTCCCGCTTCCCACATTTAGTGTTTATGTTGTGATGCGAGATGCATGCATGTATATTCACTTTTATTTTTGAAATTAATGAATATTAAATCTTCTAAACCTTTGTGTGTATGTACCATTGAATGAAAGAATTCATTTTTTTTAATTTTATAGTTTTTAAGTAACCTTGTCAAAGTCACAAATTAAGCACACAAATTATTGGAAAAATGATATTGCAGATTCTTTTGAAAGTTTATAATTTGTATGTGGACTGACTGAAACGATATTTGAGATATTTTACTTTGTTGTAGAATGATTAACAATTTCACATACATTAATTTTGTTTTCCTTATTTAGAATTGTTTTATTCAAATTAGAACTGACACATTATTAATTGCAATATGTAAATTTTAATATCTATTAAACTAATATTAGGTGGGTGTTCGCTAAAAAAATTACTTTACTTTTTCTTTAGTTGGACACTTTTTTCTGTTACTGTCCTTTATATTCAACAAGAAATGACTGAAATTATGATTTTTACAGCTTAAATTCTCAAAATTTCAAATTGTAATGAATTTTGATATACATATATTGACCAGTGGCATGTTTTTTGGGTATACTTGGTATGCAGCACATACTCGACTGATCCGTCTTTGATTGTTTGACTGTAAGTTTGCATTTTTAAATTTGGGCTACATTTTTTTTTGTCCGACTCACCACTGATATTCACTATTATTTGTCTGTTTGTTTTTGAAGCATTGTTTTAACTGTACAATGTTGAGACTGTATATAAATAGTTAACATTTTGTAAATGTGCACCATTTTCTTTAAAAGTACTTAATCATTTTATGGTAAATGTTCTTTTATTATTATTTCAGAATATTTAATCTTTCAAAGGATATAGGTTTTACTCGCATGCATTTCAAATAACAAGGTTTACAGGTTTAATTGAAAATCGTCGTATTCAGGGAAATTTTATGCTATTTACTCTGGAAATCAGGGAATTCTCAGGGAACTTTTCTCTCAAGTTCCTGTAGCCACCCTGTTAAATAAAGCATAAAATGTAACTACCTTGCATCTATTTGATTTTTTTATTGTTTATTTTACAGACTGGAACGCTTCAAAAATGTTTACTTGTGAAAAATTTAGTATAACATTAAATACACTGAAGGATTATGTAGATAATTTTTTTCTATTTAGCAATGAAAACAAATTTGAAATAATTTGGGATCTCATGCTATTGGTGGTGAAAGTTTTATAGTAGAAAATTTCTGTAGATATTGTGACATAACAAAGAATATGTTCATACAAAAACCATATTGTATAGGTGATTTCAGAACACCTGAAAGTTATCACTTAATTGTGGAACATAAACTTGATAATGTTATTGTTGATGGTATAAAATGCAAAAGCATTTTTAATGATTAAGTATTTTCACATTTTCTGTCCATGCCTAGGACATGACCTTTTTGAAGGTGTTGTAGCAAATTATTTCTTTTTATTCGTTGAGCATTTTGTAAAAATAAAAAAAACATTTTACTTTCTAAGAACTCAATTCTTTTTCAGTCATCAAACAATATTTTTAACATAAAAATAAAGACTGTACTTATAATTTATTTTAGATTTCTACTACTCGTGCTGAGGCATTAAAAATGGACTTGCCTGTAACTCCTGTATAATAGTTTGTGGTAAGTTATATTTTCTGTAAAATTTTTGAACTGTATGTAATTTTAAAAATGGAACAAGAATACATTTTGTGTGTTATACCTCTTTGTTTTACTAAATCTAGCTACACCTCTACATACATATTGCTAAGTTTAGGGTCAGGTGGGGTGAAGTGGTCATACATCAAATAAAATTCTATAACTTTGTGATGAATATTGGTATGAATGTAATTTTTTTATTTTAGCTTTGAATAGTTAAGAACTAAGTTTAACATTTAAAATTATATTAAAAGCAACACTTTAGTAGGAGAAAACACCCATTTTTTGTTTGTTTATGTAGCAGTTTGAAGTTGGAATACCTAATTTAACTTTTCTCCTACATTTTGTTTAATTAAGTTTGCATTAAATTGACTCTGCAGAAAGCTTCATACAGATCTTAAGAATACTTCCTCATTAACAGATAAGCTGAATTAATTACAGATATTATTTTATAGTAATTTAAGTAAGATGGGGTAAAGTGGTCATAGGGATAGGCTTAACATGCATCACTGTTTTAAAAATTTCTTAAGCTTAATTTATTAGACAGGTGTTAAATATTAATTAAAGATATATTACAGATTATAATTAAAGATTTGAAACTGGGTAACCCCAGTTTTTGTACCAAAAGCATCACATAACGCATATAAGAAATCAGCCAATTGCAAAAAAGGATGTACTCAAAGGTCGATCAGTTTTTTTTCTCTCGAAACTAAATAATTGAATGAGTATAAATCATTAAAGATTTTTAAAATTATTACATTTTTAATTAAATTATTTCAAGAAGTATAATATGTTTGTTTGCATTTTGTAATTGTATAAGTATTAAAAATTTATTAGTAAATATAATGCTAAAATTACTTTGCTGATTTAAAAGCATTAGTGACTTTCTATTACTTTTGACTTTGAAGTATGTGTGTAACATGTTCGCGCATATTAATGGGGAAAAGTCACTATTTTAACCTCTAGTTATTTTTTCAATTTATTATAGAATATGCTTCACTTTTGGAATATTTTATCTGCCAATTAAGTGTTGCTTTGATAATTTCTTGCAATGCTCAATTTTATTACAGTTTTAAGAATTGAGCAAAGCAAGTTTTTCATATATATTTTTAAATTAATTTCTGGGCTTGTTTCTTTTTCTGCCTTTTAGTATTTCAGCATTGTATTCAAGTGTTGATATTCTATCACATTTTGGGAAAAAATAGCCAAGTCAATATACAAAGCTAATTGTAGCCTTTTAATGTTAAAATGGGAATAAAATATAGATTTTACCCATGACCGAACTTTAAAATGTATTTTACCTACAGTAATACAAAGTGACTTGGTCTCTTTTGACAGTACACCCACAATATGTTTGCTTGATTTCTGTGTAATTTTCTGGATTCCTCAACTGCTGTAGAGATAAAATAATTTAATAAATTGTGCATTATTATATTTCTAGGTGGTTTGTGAGCATTAATTCGAGCGAGGAGCTGAAACAACCCAGACTAAAGGAAGAAGGCCTCTATTGAAAAATTTTTAATGTAATACTGTGCAAAATGTAATGTACAGTGGTAGCAGTGGTCCTATAATTTCAAATAGAACTAATCTAAAATGTATTAAAATATCTTTTGCAACTTTTCTCTTCAGTATAAAATGATAAACAAAATGGTAAAGGGAATTACAAAGAACAATAACAATAATTTTGTTTCTTAATAACCACAGAAGTTTAAAAATGGGATATTAAAAAATCTCTTTTTTGTGTGTGTTATTTTAAATATTAAAAATAAATACTAAAATTATATTTAAAAATTTCTACCATTAGTCGAACAGTCCATGAATTTCTTTCCAAAAAGAATGTTTTCAAACTGACTTTTCATATAAAATATCCTTTTAAAGGTAAAATAACACTTTTTAATAATCTGAAAATTGCATCTAGGTGGGGAAAAAATGTTGCCAAATTGACAGTTTCTTAAAGTTTAATAATATTTAAAATGTTTGTCCATTTTTATGGATATTCAATTCTTTAGTGTTGTAGTATAAAATTTAAGCTTTAGTTTGAATTTGGGTTAATATACTCAATTGATAGCTCTTTTATTTACCCTGGAAAAAGAGCCTTTGAAAAATAGCTTTAACATAATCAGAATGAAATAGAAGCTTTTTTTAAAAAAAATCTCCACCTGGTAAAGTTATTGGTGTTTTGCAAGATCCTTTGGTAACAGATATTTTAAGTAAGAAAATATAAATATTTATTAAAATTTATAGTTATCACAGTTAAAAAATTGTTTCTAATTTTTTATTGAAAATTCCTATATTTTTCTGTACTTGTCCTGCTATTATTGTATTTAGACTGCAAATTGTGTTGTAATTTTACAATTTTTGTGTCTTGAATGTACATTTTTATGACTGTGTCATTGTATATTTTAACTATATCTTCTTTAACTATCACAGTATTTTGTACCTGTGTCATTGTTTTTTTTAATTTGCTTTGTTTTGTACTATTGCTAATTTTGTCATATTACTATTTGTAAATAGAAAAATAAAATGTTTTTGTTACATTTTGATTTGTTATTTCGTTGCTAAAAATATCCCAACCTAAAGCTCTTTTAAAAATTACATATTACTATAAAATTTACTGTGAGGGAAGTCGGGGAATTTTATCGATCTGGAAACATCGGGGAAATTAATAGTTATTTGTTTCTTGAGTTATTGTCTATAAATTAGTATCTTATATCTAGCATTATTTGTAACAGTAAATGGAATTTAAAAAACTTATATTCATTTATAAAAGCATAAGTTTTTGATTAGAGCGATTAATCTATGATTTGTTAAAGAATAAAGATTTGAAGTAATATTTTGGCAGTTACTCTTGTTTAAATCTTGGCTAAAATATATATTGGGTACGTATTTCGTATTTATTTATTTTTCTTTTCAATTCAAATTTATAATTTTCTATTATTTGGGTACGTATAATTATACTATTTTTATATTTATGCTGCAACATGTTATTCTGGTACCCATACAAAGAGCACTAATTAGTTATTGAACTGTTTTAAAGTTTTGAGCAAAGATCACAATAACCTGTACTGTTAATATAATTTAACTTGTGTTGCAAAGAGTAGTTTTAATGTTTCTTAGAATTCTTAAGCAGTTTTAGAAGCAAAGTATTTTGTTGAAATTTCCAGTATTTTTTACATATAAAAAATGTAATATACTGTTTTAATAGTTTTTTTTAGGAAGTTCATTCCATTTTTTAAAAATTAAATTTCATAAATACATTTGATTTTTTTTTCATATTAAATAATTGGTAAAAGTGTTTAATAATATATATTGTACGCATACAGTGATTCTGAGAAGGGAGAAATCCAGAAAAGTAATATAATTAGTAGCCGTAAATCAGGGAAATGTTGTAAGTTTAGTCAGGGAAATTTTTTTCACAGTTTCTGTAGCCACCCTGTTTCAGTAAATGTTACTATAATATTTACTGGATTTCAGTAAAATGTTACTGTAATATTTACTGGATTTCAGTAAAATGTTACTGTAATATTTACTGGATTTCAGTAAATGTTACTGTAAAGTAGACTGGTTAAGTATATATTAATGTAAAATTTACACTTAAAAATGCTGTATGCTATGCAGTAGAAACCTATAATTGTAGTAAAAGTTCCTGTAAAAATAGCAATACATATTACCTTAGAATTTGTGATAAAATTTACTGTAAATCGGTTAATGTTACTGTAGAATTTACAGTACAATTTAATTTTTTTCTACTGTAAAATTTTACGGTAAAAATTGAATTTTACAGTAAAAAGTACTGGCACCCTGATTGCCAGTACTTTTTACTGTAAATTTACAGTAATTTTTTTTACAGTGTAGGGAAAAAAGGGGTGGCTCAAGTATCCCGTATGATCAAGTATCCCTACTCTCCCCTATTTCGAAAATGAAACATGAATTCAGCTTGCTCCACTGAAAACGCGTTTTTGAAATCTAAGAATGCTTGATTTTTGTGTAGTTTTGAGCCCAATACAAGTTTTCAATTGGCACAGGTTTTTAATCGGATTGTAAAATCAAAATTATTATGAAATTTAGCTAAATGTGAAATGAACACTGTTTATTCGAAAATTCTATAAAGTATATTAAAAAATGCGATTTTATCCTTTTCTTTTATCGTCCAAATGATAGTGTGAGATATTTTGATGCATTGAAAAAAATGAAATCTTTTAAAATTAAATTTGCTCGTGTTCCAGAATTTTTTTTTATCTTCCCTCGCCGCCCCTAAAGATGTAAAGATTTACACGAGTTGGCGAAAACCATACCATTTAAAATTTCTATAGATATAAAGAGGAAGTGTAGTATTCTGTCTAAAGCATCCCTCCGAAATAATCCTGTAAATAACAGCAACAAGAAAAATTCACGGACCTCCTTGACGCCTCAAGTAATCTATAGGAACTCCAGATGAATGAAAAAAATATGTAAAAAATAACAAATATTTATTAAGTTTAAATTTTGAATTAATAGATTTTTTACTTTTCAAAGCTAGAATACCAACTTTTTTTAAAAAGAGCTTTTTTTCATTGGTTGACTATTTCTCTTCCGGCTGTCACACAGACCGAAGTTAAAGTAAAATTAAAGTCACAAATTATAAGCCGAGCTGTCGTCAAGTTTCAATCTATCCTATTAAGACTCGAACGTCAACAGACGCATGTATGTATGTATGTCCTTCTATCTTCTCACGAACCACTGAATCCTGAAACTAGCCGTAAATACCAAAAGATGGAAAATAATCCAAGGAATCCATTTCGACTAGTTAAATTCCGAAATTGTAATTAGTTAAAAAGATATTAATTAAAAACGTCAAAATGAATGAATTGGCGTGCTGCCATCTATTGGCAGCATGGTGAATTCAATCACGGCGGATTCTTTTTTTCACCCTATTATTAGTTTTCGCATCCGGTGTCGGATTTTTTTATTTATTTAAAGGAAGTTGGTATTTCTTTTTGAATGATCTTCTGTGTTTGTATTTATTAACAATGGGAAAAATTCGTCTCTTCATGCTTTCTTTCTTTCTTTCTTTTTTTTGTATTAAAGTGTTTAACTTCATAACGTTTGTTAGGGAAAGTAAGTGACAATATTTGTTGGTTGTAGAGAAAAACGGAGGCGGGGCATATGAAAATATATGGATCCCAAGGTCTCACGTGACCTCACTTCTCTCCGCCCCGGAAAATCCTATTATTCGTGATAGCCCGTGCAACGCCGGGCCACATAGCTAGTATTGAATTAACAACTAATTCCTTCCGAACAGAACTACATCCAATTAGCGAAACATTATTAAATTGTGAAAATAATTTTAAGAGTGATTGCTTTCTGTGTCCATATACGTGCAGCTGAACATTACTTTTTTAATCGATAGGTTGCTTAACCCATTCGAGACGGCGCACTGACTTGGAGACCATCCCCAGAAGCCGAAATGTGTTTTTGCTTTATATTGACCATTTTTAGTAAAAAAACATGTTTGCATTGAAAATCAGTCACTTCCTAACTCACTTCGTACAAATAAGATGATTGAACACCATATGTGCAGGTCGCTTCTCAAAATAGTTTGACGTGAAAACATCTTTCCGCTGGTTACAGTGATAGTAGGTCGAACTTTCTTGTAGGACAAAATACCGTCAGATTTGAATCACTAATAACTACGAGACTAATAATGCGAAAAGAATGGTTGACCCCACAACGGATATATCATATCTCTAAGAGTTTGTCGCACAGTATTTGTGTGCCCTTGGCTCACTCATTTTAGTAAGGTGACCAACTTTAACTCGAACACCCGCTGCAACAAAACGAGGACATAAATAAACTGAAGCTAAAAAATGTAATAAATAAAAGAAACATTTAATTCATTACAACAAAATAATACAGAATACACATGATATCATAAATGCATAAAAAATACATTTGTAGCATAATTTGTTGTGCACTTTTTGAGGAAGGACAGAACTTACAAAAGGAGGACTGCCCTTCCATAAGGAGGACTGTTGGTCACCTTAATTTTAGGAACTGAGTTGAAACCAATACCAATTTTATGTTTACACACTTCTAAGATAATTTTTATTTTAAAAAAGTCTTATCCCGACGACTGTTTTTTCCATACTGGCTGATAATTGCAAATCAGTATCGTTGCACACACGCCGTCTTTTTGACTCGGCGATGCTTTGCACGCACAGTGTGCTACCCGCCTTTTTGACTCGGCGATGCATTG